>CAUYQG010157294.1:0-56771 GCA_963574415.1 Tarsius wallacei | reverse complement strand
ACGCCCGGCTAATTTTTTTGATTTATTGTAGAGATGAGGTTTCGCCTGCCCAGGCGGGTCTCGAACCCACGGGCTCAGGCAATCCACTCACCTCAGCCTCCCAAGGCGCAGGATTACAGGCTGAGCCACCGAGCCCGGCTGTAACCATTTTTTATACTCTTAGAATTTTCAGCTCTAATAGACAGTACTGAACAAAAAATTAATAAAAACCTGTCTCTAAACTAAACGAAGAAGAGCTATTTTGAGCTAAAGGAAAAAATAAATATCTTTCATCTCCTTCATATCATGAAATCTTATGTGAGTCACATTTTTTAAAAGACACTATAGAATTGAGAATAAAGTCTTTATATTGATCCTTTCTTAAAAGTGGTCATTTCTGTCCTAAAGCTGATGAGATGGTAAATGTCTAAACAGTTTTTGAACAATCAGTAATGGAGAAATACATACTTTTAATCTGGTTTGCACACATGCTGCACACACATACAAAGAAACAATAGAATTCTTTTCAGGTAAGAATATGTCAGCCCTAAGCACAATAGTAGGTACTTGTGGGTCAAATGCAGAATATGCAACAAACAGTTTTTTTCTTTTACACCCTTCATAATCACAAAAACAAAATGAAATTATGTCATCAATTTGCACAATAAATGAAGAACTTCATACTGACAACTGAATTGTCAGGTTTGAGTGGTACTCTTGAAAATAATATTCATTTTGTCTTTTTATAATTCATATTTATTCAGTTTTATTCTTACATATTTCTTCCCAAACCATATTTTCCCTGGTAAGCAGCAGCTGTCAAAATAATTTTTTTTTAAATACTGAAATTTGGTAGGGCTGTGTGTTTAGGATAGTACTATCTTGGCAAAGCCCAGATTAGCTTTCCCCAAAGGTTGACATGCCTCAGAAGGTGAGGTCCAGGATAAAAATACTTGGTGGAGGAAACATTTGCACTGTAAGCATTAAAAAGAAAAATAACAAGCTTATAACTTTTTCAGTATAACTTCAGAAAGAAATCAAGGTGGGTATTAAATGATGAAATAATTAAAAGGCAAGAGAGAGAATGACCAAAGTTGTGACATTTAATATTCTTAAAAAACAGTGTAATGCCCACTGTCTCTCACAGAATACTGTTCAGAATATTTTCCTGATGCCTTGTGTCTCCCAATACTTGTAGAAATGGAAGTTTGTAAATTAATATAGCTTCCCATCCCTGTAATTGAGTAGTAGTTTACCTCTACCTTTCACAAATATACCTGTGAGTTATAATTCATAAATACTCAATTTAAGTTGAGATGACAGACTTCTGATATGTTCCTAGCACAGGATGTAGGAATGAAGAGATGTAAAGTTAGCTTAGTTTTTACTGTCATTCAGATCTCAGGTTACATACTGCCACACCAGAGAGTCCCTGAAAACTTGCATAAGCCTAAGTAATCACTTCAAAACTGTCTATCATATTAACAGATGTTAATTCTTTGGGCATTACTTTTCTTTCAGTATATTTGTGTGTCTATGCATGCATGCTACCTATGTGCACTCTCCTTAACATGTGTGCACATAGGTAGCATGCATGCATAGACACACACACACACACACACACACACAAGAACACCAGCTCAAATCAATTCACTGCATTAGTCCTAACATCTAGAACAAAGCCCTTTTGATTAAAAGATGTACTTCTTTGGAAACTTTAAAATAATGTTTTCTATTTTTTTATGATTTTTTTTCTCCATCTACTCTTTCTGTTTTCATCTTCTGAAACTTCTATTAGGTAGCATTGGATCTGTCTGTAGATGTGTTTCTATTCACTCTAGACTGGATCCAATAATTGTGGGGTAAAAGCAGGTGTGCAATACAACTCATTTTCTCAACATGAGGATTCTACTGAATTCTGGTGCCATCCGCCTGCCTTCTTGTGGCCTTAGAGCTCACACTCTGTGCTCCAAACCGAGGTCAAATGTATCCACTGTCTGACACCTGGTGATGGGAAAGAGCAAGAGAATCTGACCCAGGCTGCCATGCCAAATGCTGTCTGCAATCTGTGTCCCCTGTCCATGGGGTCCGTCAACTCTATGCTTGTAGCCTCCACAACTTAGTGCCCTCCTCTGATATAACATTTCTCTCTTGTGTATATTTTGGGCTGTATATTTTGGGTTTCCTTTGCCAGTCTAACTTTATCTGCTTTCTACTTTCATGGATTCCTTTAACAAAATTTCATCATGATTGTGTTCTTTTCTAAACCTCACAGTAGTAGCACTTTTGATAACTGCTCATGTCTAATCAGGTTAAAAATGTGAATCCCCTACCTTAGTAAAAAAATAAGAAATCTGATAAAGTTATAAGAAATGAATACAGATACTGTCTACCTTATTCATAACATACTTGAGGTCGTCTCAAATTTTCATTTTAACATTAGGCTTTAATATTACCAGGAATTAGTGTCTAAGTCCTTTATACAATCAAACCAGCCAGATAACTGCAAGTTGTCAACAGATTTCCCAAGGATTTCTCCAAGGAACTGCAGACTTACAACGGGGAGAAAATGTCATTCCATCTTAATCCAACCATTACACCAATTGACCTGAAAGCTAGAAAGGTTCTATTTCTCTAAGGAAAGTAAAACAACTGAAAAGCTTGAGTATCCAATCAAAAAAATTACATGTGCCCCCGTTCCCAGAAGACTATACTACTTAGGCTCTAAGCAGAGTTTAGAAGGAATATATATTTTAATGACAAGCTTAATTAGAATACTACAAAGGAACAGAAATGAAATGAGTAAGACTGAAATATAATTGAACCAAAGAGCCATATATGTGTAAAAATCCAAACTTAACTTGAAATAACATTCCATATGGACTTGAATTCAAGCACTGTCATTTAAAACTCAATATTTATCTACTTAATAAGAAAACTGATTTTAAAATTCCTGCTTTATTTCAGGTTTTCATTAATAATCTACAAGAAGGCCAGAAGCGGTGTCTCAGCCTGTAATCCCAGCACTTTGGGAGGCCAAGGCAAGAGGATTGCCTGAGCCTGAGGGTTGGAGACAAGTCTCTACAATAAATCACAAAAACTAGCCAGGGTGGTGGCATTGTCTGTAGTTCCAGCTGCTTGGAAGGCTGAGGCAGAAGGATCGCCTGAGACCAACAGGTGGAGGCTGCGGTGGCCGTGAGCATGCCATTGCAGTCCAGCCTGGGCAACAAAGAGTCCAACTAAAAAAAAAAAAAAAAAAATCTACAAGAAGGAGATAGTCTGTTAGTGAAATCTGCAGCTGACACTAAATTGATAGGTACCACAAAAGTCACTGAGAGACAACATAAAAATAAATGCAAGAGGTTAGATATTGGTAAGGAACTGAGAATGAGTTCACGCTAGTTAAATGGAAGGTCATCTAGAACAGATATTTTAAATATCTCTTTCCAAGTAGTTTAAAATGTTTATGAGTGGTATTATCACTTTCTCCTATTTATTAAGAAGCAACACTGTTCTGGGCACCAGAATATAGAACCAGAATAATGAAAACTCAGAGACCAGAAAAGCCAAATATAGAAGAAAAAAATTTTAGGGAATGTAAAAAGAGGCCAGTGTTTGTGGGGGTTTTTTTCTACTGGTTATGAAAAGTTAAGAAAATATATATTATTTTGAAGGAAATGTCAGTTATCTTCCAGGCTATAATAGAGTTCAGAGAAAGCTGATGAGTGTTAATACATCTGTTGAGAGAAAAGAACACCATCTAATTCAATATGAGACAGAATACGGGAGAAAAAAACAGAATCACTAGTTTAGCCACAGTTTTTAAAAAACCAATTAGAAAAAAGAGAGCACTGAGCTAAAAAACCAGGAAGAAACTATAAAGTAACTGCCAACTATGGAAAAGAGATTTTTTTCTTCAGGATTAAAAAAGAGAGGATTTATTAGACAATTTAGCAAATATGATAATTCACACATCATTCACAATACCTTCAGTTTTCTTTCTACCACATATCACTTTTTCTCAACATCATCATCTTTTGTCAAACTCACTCAGTCTTTCTAGTTGCTTATATATTTACTTAAATTAAACATACACTATGCAAGAGACATTTTGTTATGTTCTGAGCATATATAAATGAATAAATTAAAGTGTTAGCCTTCAATAAACTAAAATTCCTAATGCAAAATCTACTTATTAATATCTATAAAATCTACCTTTGTAAGAAATGCCACACAACCCATAAGAAAAAAGTGTTATAGGAACAGAGAGGAGAAATGGAGAAAGAGAATTAGAGTGGTTTTTACAAAGGAAGCTGCACAAGGGGAACACACACAGACAAAGGGAATTTATTTATTAAAATGTGTGTATTTATTCTTACATATTTAAACTTCAGTCACCTTCAACGTACTTTCTGTACTTTAAAGATGCAATACACCTATCAAGACACTTTCTCCACTGCTAAAACAGTTTCTGAGCTTTGTCAATTTTGATGTCTTTTAGAGCATCTTCCATTTTTTCTTTCACCTTTTCTACATTGGCAAAACTTTTCCCTTTGAGAACTTTTTTCATAGTGGGAAACAAAACAAAGTCGTTGGAGGCGACGAAAGATTAGGTGAATAGCGAGGGTGGGGCATGAGGGTCATGCCGTTTTGATCCAAACAGCGTGGGACAGTGCATTGTCATGGTGGAAGAACCAGTCACCTGTTTGCCACAACAGCTTCTTCCATAAATTGTGGTACAACCTGATCAAAACTTTCAGAAAAAAACTTTGGTTGACCGCTTGATCTGGAGGAACAAATTCCAAGTGCACTACAAGGGGCACGCACTCCAGAAGATAATTTCAGGTTTTGGGGGTGTTTCCCCTTGTATTTGCGCTAGTCATTGAGAAATGTATACAAAGAAATGGGAATGAAATGGGAGAGGAAGAAAGGTACAAGGCAGAAGAAACTGAATAAAGGCAAGCAGGAAGAGTTTGGAGGAAAACAATGAAGTATATGGTTTTGAAAGACTCGAAAAACATTGTGGTTAAAGTTCAAGGTACAGGGAAGGACCATGAGACTACAAATGTTCAGTCTAATAAATTTTTTTCCATTTTTATTTTAGATTCAGGGGTACACATGCATGTTTGTTACATGGACATATGGTGTACTGGTGGGCATTGGGTCTCAGGTGGCTCATTCCCCAGACAGTGAACATTGTATCCAATAGGTAATTTCTGAACCTCAATCCTCTCTCCCATCCTTCCCCCCATTGGTGTCCCCAGGGTCTATTATTTCCATCTTTGTGGCCATTTGTCTCCCTCAAATAAATGAGAACATGTGGTGCTTGGTTTTCTGTTTCTGAGAAATTTTTAAGTGTCTTGAATATCTTGCTAGGGGAAGGAGAATTCATTTTCTGGAGTACAAGCAATGGTGAGCATAGAGTTTATTTAAGTAGAAGAAGAATGTAATTACATTTGTATTTTAGAAAAAAGTTATTTTAATTATAAGATTGTTATGATGACAGAGTAATCAAAAATACTAGAAAAAAGTAGAAAGGGAACAATTAGAAATGTATTGCAATATACAAAGCAAAAGTTAACGAAGGCTCCTCTTCCAAGCTACTGCTTGAAAGTCATGTCATAAGGAAGTTTGTCTAAAACTTCAGGGTCATCTTAACTGCTCCTCTGATCTCCAAATTAGTAATGAAATTTAGCTTTCCCATTAATGTACCTCACTAATTTCTTTTTCTTTTCGTTTTCTCCTGCTACATAGTCAATTAATTAATATCTCTGATTTGTAAGGGGATTGGTTCCAGGACCCCAGAATTAACCAGAATCCACACATACTCAAGTCCCACAGTGAGCCCTCAGACACGAAAAGTCAGCCCTATGTAGAGGCAGCTTTACATCCATACAACAAAAGCTGGATTTCATTACTAATTGGGAGATTAGAACAGCAATAAAGATGACTCTAAAGTTTTGAACAAACTTGTTTATAACATGGCTTGCAAGCAGTAGCTAGAAAAAAGATCCTTCAACAACTTTTGCTTTGTATGTTTCAATACATTTCTAATCTCTATATATACTTGTATTATTGTATATTCAAATACTGTACTTTTGATCTGCACTTGATTTTTTTTTTTTTTTTTTTTGAGTTGGAGTCTCACTCTGTCGCCTAGACTGGAGCGCAGTGGCCGCTCCCGGCCACTGCAGCCTCGACCTGCTGGGCTCCAGCGATCCTTCCGCCTCAGCCTTCCAAGGAGCTGGAACTATAGGTGCGCGCTACCACGCCTGGCTAGTTTTTGATTTATTGTAGAGAGGAGGTCTCGCCAAGTTGCCCAGGTGGGTCTCAAACCCGCGGGCTCAGGCAATCCACTCACCTCAGCCTCCCAAGGCGCGGGATTACAGGCTGAGCCACCGAGCCCGGCCTGCATTTGATTTTTTTAAAAATCAATTTATAAATGGACCAGGGCAGTTCAAATTTGTGTTGGTTGGGGTCAACTGTATTCTCACAGGAGCTTCCAAATAAATTGTCCTATTAACAACTTTATTCAAATACTGGATGCTGTCATCATTCATTCACTCATTTGTTCATTCAAAAAGTATTTATTGAGAATTTACTACATTCAGACATGCTGCCAAGCCCTGAAGGGAATAACAATAAATAAGTAAACAGTAAAATCCTTGACCTAAAAGTTCTGTAGTCTAGTGAGGGACACATTTTAAAAATGAGTAAATTGCAATTATTTCACAGAAAGATTGAGATTCAGATTTTGAGATAAAGCTGGGCACAGTGGCTCAAACCTATAATCTCAGCACTTTGCGAGGCAGAGGCAAGAGGATTGTGTGAGCCCAGGGATTCGAGACCAGCCTGGGCAACTTGGTAAGACCTTGTCTCTACAATAAAACAAAAAATTAGCTAGGTGTAGACATGTGTGCCTATAGTTCCAGTTTCTTGAAAGGCTGAGGTGGAAAGATCATCTGAGCCCATCAGTTTGAGGCTGTGGTAGCCATAAGCATGCAATCACACTCCAACCTGAGTGACAGAGTGAGATTCCAACTCAAAAAAAAAAAAAAAAGATTTTGAGATAAGAAAAGGTTTCCTGAAGAATTTGATGCCAAAAGAGTTTTTTTAAATGAGATTACGCTGAATAACTAGTAGGGGAAAGTATTCTTGGTAAAGAATGTGCAATTGTGCAGATGTAAGAAGGATGGATGTTTTTGGACACTAGATGGTTCAGTATTACTGAAATGAAAGGTCTAAGAAGAGTTCTTACAGGACATGAAGCTGCATATTTGTCAGAGCTAAGTCATTAGGAGTCTTCATTCCAATCTAAAAAAAAATCTTAAAATTTAGAATAATAATACTTGAATTGTGAAAACTCACTGATGGCACTTTGGCAATATAAATTTAGGAATTGAAGATTTTGTAATTATGAGAATAAAAATAGTACTGGGAGTCATTGTTGTGAATGAGGTTTCCCAGAGAGAGTGGATGTAAAGTACATAGTGATAAGCAAAGAACCATGAAAAGACCAAAACAAAAAGCCTGAGTGGAAGAAGAAAAATCTTTGAGAAAGGGATTGCGGTAATCTGAATAAGTTGTTAAATAAATACACATTAGAATATCTACTACTTTTTACATATATTGGATATAAAAGGAAAAAACTATATCGGTCACTACATAGGATGGAAGCCTGAAGAAAACAAGTAATTACAATATAAACTCAAAGACATTCTAGAAGCCAACATTCAGTGATAAAAAGATGACCTGAATATTCAGCTAAGAAAAGCTTACCAGATTCTCAAAAACACAAAGATTAATTAACACCAAGATACATGCTGGTAGTCCTGAGATTTTAAGGATAAAGAAAGAAACATATAAGAATCTGGGAAAAAAAAACAGGTCACCCATAGCGAAAAATACTTCTCAAGCTTGTCTCAGGTTTCTCTTCAGAAACACGATGCAATGTATTAAAAGCTCAGAAACGAAAGAACATAAGAAAAGAATGTCATCATCTTCCAAGTCATAGTACATTGTTACAGGCATTAGAAATAATTGCTCAACTATGCAAAGATCTGGAAGGTACACCACCAGCTATGTTCTTTCAGAAAATGGAAATACCGTCACCAAATAGAAGACTCAATTAAAATTAAGAAATTAGGGACATATGTTATAAAAGAATATTCTAGGAGTATTGAATCTATTTAAACATCATATAAATTTTTAAATAAGTTATAAAATGCTATTAGAATGCTTGAAATGAAAATAACTTTTTTATATAATGAGTTTGCTATAATATACTGGAATAAGAATTTCTGTTTATTCCAACAAAAACCAGAATGTGGAACAAGAAAGAATTGTAAAAGCAAAGGTGTGATAACCCTCTTACTTTCCATTGGGTTTTAACATATAGTTTCATGTCTGAAATATGTGAATTGAGAAATACAGGATTAAGTTATTTTTACATGCACATTTAAAAATAATCACTAGTATAAATAAAACCAAATTGACTGCTGTTCAAATTATCAAAGGAAAACCATTTTAAATAGATGACCTTTTTTTAGTTATTAATTAAGATGCAAGCCCCTTCATTAACAAAAAACAAGACAGCAATGCACAAGTATTACGCAGAAGCAAACATTACATACATGTGGCTGGCTAATAAGCTTAGGTAAGGTAAGGTACGGCACAAGCTGGGGTAAGAAATGCTAAATGAAACAAGACTACACCAATACCACTTTGCCCATCAGATTAAGGAAAATGAAAAAGATAATTCCCGGTCTTGACAAAAATTTGAAGAACAGGCACTGAGTCACATTTAGAGTCTGCATTAGCCAAACATTTTCTGAAGGCAATATGTCAATACATATAAAAAAAAAATGCATACCCTTTGAATCAACAGCTGCACCTCTGGAATTTACCCTAAGGCTGCACTGAGGGTCCAGCTCCAGTTGGAAATCATTAATTTATAGTGGCCTCAATCCACACACCTGTTTGTTTTTCTTCAGTATTATTCTACAGTCTATACATAGGAATTAAGAAAGGCAGTCAGGTGAATGATTTGAGAATGAGTGTTTGAAGGCAACACAAATACAAAGGAAAATGAAATAAAAGAAAATGTTTAAAAGCCGACAGAGCCATCTTCCTTGTGGCCTAGTTTAGAAGCGAAGGAAGAGAACCTACAAGGGACCCAACAGACTCAGATAATACAAGGTTCTAGTGGCTTAATTTTGGTCAGCAATCAAAAGTTATTAAGCGATGAGAAAGTGAAGACACACAGTCATTAACCAAATGATGATGAAGTTGTAGAGAAATACCATGAGTCAAGGACAAAAGTTTTCATTGTTTCTGGAGGTCGAACAGGGGGCAGTGCCCAAAGTGTCAGCTGTTGCAAAGAATGAGACCAATATTGAAGAAAGGTATAAGTCAAGTAAGCATGAGCTTGGAAGGCAATGTTTCTTTCCAATACAATGTGAGAGAAAAAAAAGAATGTGCTCCTTCCCAGCAGTGAAGTACATGAGGAGTGAAATGCATGAGTACCCTTTACTTGGACAGGCCAGGAATAGGGTACCTATAGAGAGAGATTCAGCATTTATGTAAGGCAAGGACTTTGAAAAATTGACAACCAAGAGCCTGAAAGCGTAGAGAAGGTTTAAAAACTGTAGAATAAAAAATGTTACCCCAATGTGGAAGATAAAAGTAAAGAAATGAAGGACAGAGAAATAATGGTATGAGATTATGGGAGAAGGCACAGAATCGAAGGGACATGGATATAGGGTGACAACAATGGATGAAAGGGTTATTAGAGCCTGCAGGATTCGTGGACAGTCTACAGTGCAACTGGAATTCTGGGGTGAAGGTGGCTCTGTGGCTTACATAGATAGAGTCAATTTGCCTCTAGTTTTAAAAATAAATAAAAGACTTTTAATCAGATCCCTTCTTTGCTCAAAATAATCACTTGCTTCCCTTTGATTTTTGAACCATATTCTCAATTTAATTCAAGTTTCTATCATCTGACACTAAAATTTCTTCAGGTTTGCATCTTATTGTGCTCTTGCACAAAACCCACTCAAGGCAAACTTGACTAATCACTGTTCTCAGTCATCACACGAATATTCTAACTTTAGTGCCTTTCCTAATCCTGGCCCCCAACATGGAATTCTCTCCCCCACTTCTGCCTCTTGAAACCTCAAAGACCAGGATAAATTCTTTATAACTCATAAAACATCACCACAGCCAGAAGAAATCTCAACTGATGCTAAACATCTCACATTTATTATTCTACAAATATTCTAGTCACTGATGTTTATGTCTTATCTCTTCTAACTTGTTTTGGACCAATTTAACTAATTTTGTCACTTCTACACAGTTCAGAGTCTTTACATAGCGTTCAACTAGATGAATAAATTAAATTATATAGCAATTATAAATAACACAAAAACAGTGAATAGAAGTCATCAAAAAGAATAGTAACTTCTGACTTTTTAAATGCTGTTTCAGCTTTCTGAAAAGAGCTTAAACACCAACTCCAACATTTAGCTTCTCAGATTTATAGAACTTTATCGTAGAACAACTTGAAAACTCTGACAGGTTGTGAAGAGGTTTTGAAGTAAGATAAAAGGAATAACTTTTAAGAACATGGTTTAATTATGTTGTTCAAAAAAGAAAATAATACAAGGTATGAAAGAGACAGAATATATAAACTTCATACTTCTATGAAAGTCAGAGGATATAATTTGGAAAGGACAAAAATTTTAAAATATGCTGAACATTGCAAATGCTTATAAAACTAATATCAACTTGCTAAAGAAATTGGTTACAAGGAACATGGTTAAAGACTTATTGCAATACTTAAATTTGGTTTTCCTAATCTACACAGTAATAACCCTCAATGACAATGACAATGACACTCTGGCAATAAAAACAAACTATGGAATCTATTTTTAACAACTTAGTTTCCATTTTCCAGCAATTTAGTGTGATGTCGCAGGCCAGATAGAAGTCTGTAATATAGATCAAATTTTTCTTTGTGGAATATTCTAGGCAAGTCTAACTATCCAAGACCAATACTGTCATATTTAGACAATGTTCTTCAGATGCTGAACATTTTGTAATTATTAAACATAAAAAAAATTTGGTATAGAATTTGTTTCAATATAGAACATAGTCTCCAGGTGAGCCAAAGTACTTTACAAATTAATGAGGTAGATATTGGCAGTGTAGTGACTTCAGTAGGCAAACACAGAATCTATTAAGTACTCAATAATACCCTTTACAGATCCTCAAACGTTAAAATCTATTTTATAGAAACACTTCCAAAATGTGTCACAGAGTTTTTAATGCCCTGTGCCACCAGAGACAGAAATAAAGGACCTTATTTTAACATTTAACCCGAGAGGACATCTCCATCTGCCCTCCCTCCCTTCCCCCTTCCTTCATTACTACACAGTCTGAATTAGGTATGAGGCAAAATTCTGGTGTGGGAATTCTACTCAAATATCTAGTTGAATAGCGTCAGGCTCTCCTGACCTCTCACCTCCTCTTTTGTACGAAATCTCCTGAGAATCAAGCATGTGTCACACAATGACTAGCTTCCCCTTGAATAGCATTATTGGAGAAGAGAAAAAAGTCCTTGCCCAGGACTTGACTACATTCTGCCACGAGCCAGTTACCTGGCTATTTAAAGTTATAAAGCAACAGACTTCCATAATTTAACTCAGTGAGTGTAATTATAACCATTATTTTCTCTAAAAAAAAAACCCTGATATTTATGTAAGGCAAGAGTGTCCAAAATGTATCTCCAAATTGAGAAAGCAATGAAATAAGTACATGGCAAGGAATCACACTTTTTCTATAAATTGGGATTGTTTTAGTGTTCTCTCTTCGCAGATGCTCAATTTAAAGCAACACTTAAGGATCTTCTCCTTAAGGATTTTCTCTTTGGCTACAAACCCACTAATTATATCTGTGTTGGGTAAGGTTGCCTTTTGGTTGTTGCTGTTTAGTAGCCAACTAACTTCGCTGCTTTTGTTTGGTAGTTTTTATAAATAAAAATTTCTACTCTTTGTCTATTAGTATTATGACTTAGAATAAAAATTGCAAATACACAAAATTCCAAATGATTTAAGACTCATAAGATGAATTTTTATGGTGAATGCAGTGAATAAGAAACATATCACTTTTAATAGGCAGATTTCTACTCATGTCATGAAGCATTTGCACAGGTCCTTGTTCTCAGTCAGACCAAAATGCAAATGCAACGTTAACAGAGAAAAATCAAAGAGTGACATCAGAGGACAAGCTAGAGTTACAATTTATCTGCATAACGCTCAACAGTCCAATTGCAACTTCTAAGCTGCTGACACCATTTGCTGAAGCTCTTGCCAAGGAAACTCCTGCTGTTTATTTTGGGAGGAATTCCTGCCTTTTGTAACTTACTCTGTAGGTCTTTCTTTGCCTCCCAGTAAGTATTCTCCAAACAGTTAAAGAGATACAGAAACTATTATATTTAAAGGCAAATAAATTTTAACCTTATTGACAAATGTTCACAAGGTTACATATAAAGGAAGTATAAGAATAAGAATATTAAAGTAGTGGCAGAAACAACAGAATAAAACAATTAAGACGTACTAAAGAGCACATTTCTTGAACTTCTACTGTAAGTGTGAAAAGAGGAAAAGGTTCTTGGATGAAATTGACTTGTTTATAATTGCATGGTTCAATATAAATCTAAAGATGTTAAGTTTTTCCACTATGCTAATTCCCACATATGTAACAGCAATTTTGGACAAAAAAAAAAAAAAAAAAAAACTTTTTCAAAAAAGGATGAAATAAAATCCTGTGAATAGTATCTCTACAGTAAATAAGTAAATGCTACCACGTATTTATCTACTTGTGTTTTAACATAGCTGTTATTTACAATGTAAAGAACTGACAAATCACTTATTAAAGGAAGTGAATAATTAGTCCTTCTGTAAAAAACGGTATTGGTTCAGTCTGGCCTAACATACTTCTATCAGTAGAATATAATTCTCCACACATAACCACTTACATAGCATTTCTTCAAAAGATAAATTTACTAAATAAGATATTCTAATTATAATAGAAAAATTTTTAATTTTTTATATCTTGAATCTTATATTTAAGCAGGAGCAAATTCTTAACCTAATATTCATTAACTTCTTAACTTGCTTTTTTTCTTCCACTTATATACTTTTCATTAATTTCTAAAGGAGATTTACATGCTAAAAAGATTTACAGCTAATAGAACAGAAAGTAAATATACACCTTAAATAATTAGCCTATTTCCTTCAGTACAAATACCAATCACATCCTAATGAGAAAAGTGTGCTATTTCCAAACGCACTACAATCTTGCCTCAAACACATTCTTATTTACAAAGAACAGTTTAGTTTTTCTATATATCTTCCCTTCAGAACCATTGGAAATAATTTAGTTTTTATTTTAAAAAAAGGCCAAGCATTTCTACTAATGCTCAGGTATCAGGTGGACAAAATAATAGTGACTTACATTTACATCTTGCTTCTGAACTGTCAGTACATTTACTAGCTGTCAGTAAAAGAGAAAAATAAAAAAAATTGACTGTCAGTTTTAAAAGAGAGTAAGAAAGAAAAAGTATGCCTGTAAATGTAGAGAAAATAATTTTGAAAAATATTTTACCTACTTCAGCATGAGTTTTCTCCTTTGTGAAATGTATAACTACATAATTTGAATCGTTTGATGTCTTAAAATAGTAGATTTTAGAAAGGATGGAAATGCATGAGTAAAATGTGTTTGCTTTAAAATCATGATTTCCAAGCTAGGTTTAGGCTGATGCAAACACAACTGCCATTCACCTAGTCAAATAAAGGGATTCCAAAGCTTTGCAGTGCTATTTGTATAAAACAGGAGATTTAGGCTCAGATTATTAGATCTATATGCCCCTTTAATTTCCCAACTAGCATCTTAATGAATTGAACAAATCTTAAAAGTTGAGAATACCATAATGATGAATGAATTTATAACACAATTGCACCCCTTCCTTAACATAAAACCCTAGTTTTAATTATTTTCCAAATCTAGATAGCCAAAAATGGCAGCTTTTTAAAAATTTTACAATGTGCTCAGTTATATGTATCCTATAGTTCAGTGAATATATTTTATAATATGTAATTTAAATTATATTTATCTTAAGAGACTAAATATTCTTGAAATAGATAATTTTAGACCAAAACTTGGAAGAGAACTGAAGGACCTAAATAATAACAAAAGATAAAGAAGTAATAATATGGCAAATAAATGTGGGTATATTTCTCTGGTACTCATAATCACATGCCAAATATTGAAGATTTGAAGTTTTAGAGATGTAAGAATTCTCTCACGACTTGGGCATTTTCCTGCATTACAGTGCTGCAATTGTTCATCAGGGAGATTCTTTTAAATTAATCATTACTCATTGGATTTAATGAAATTAAAACTGGAGGAGTGCAAGTTATTTTTATTAAAATAATGAAATTGAATCATTACAGCATTCTGTCCAGAGATAACAAGTGGACTGACGAGAACATCAGCTGTGAATATATTTAAATATAGATTTACACATGCAGTATTAGGAAAGGTAAAAACAGGATATGAAATAAACATTAGGCATCAACTCTAAGCTCACTGTCAAGAGTACGCCCAAGCTTCTAACCACAGAGTTCAGCTGAAGGTAACTATCTGTCAAATGTAATCTGTGCAAGTGAATATGCTTAAGCTGGTGCTATGAATCAACCAAAATTGCTTTGGTCTTATTGACATTCAATTGCAAGAAGTTGCAGCTCATCCAGTCCAATAGACAGTCTGACAACACCAAGAGTGCTTCCAGTGACAGAAAGCTTTAAATATAGATGCAACTATCATCAAAATACACATGGAACTAAACTTTATGATCCTTCATAGCATCTTTTGAAATTGGTCAGTCAGTCATCAACTGGTCATAGATGACCCAAGATCTCTAACGTCTGCCAGCTTGCTCAGTTAACAAACCATTATTAATCTTTAAAAAAATAATGAATATAGATTTGATTGACAGGTGAAGTCCTCCTGGATTAGTCTAAGAGTTTCTGTTGCATTGTGCTTAACCCCACTTTTCCACTTTACAGATCTGCCTTTTATTTTTTCTTCCATTTGAGGCTGCCCCAGTACATCTTAATAAATAATAACCAGGCATGCATGAAAAAAATCCAGAGGGTCAATTTTAAACAATGCCTTGTAGATATTTTTTGACATGTATTGAGTTTGCATAAGCACTGCATTTTGCCAACAGGAGAACTAAGGTGAGTGGGGTTAAGTGACTTGCTTAGAGTTATTTCCCCTTGGGCATTGTGACCTCTCAAGTAGATTCTGCCGGTACCCATATGCTTTTGTTCCAGGTCTTAATCCTATACTGAACAAACTTTCTATCCATCCCTCTTTTGTCTGTGTATATTTTCAACCAAGAAAAAATGTGTTGAGTTCCAAACTGCTTGTGATGCTCTGCTTGCCTCTGTTAAAAAAAACTCAGTAGCATCATCTGTACCTTCTTTATAGGGTAGTTCTAAAATTGTACATGTAAAATCCTTGACTCAGTAAGAAACCCATACACGTAGATGGGTAGATTGATACTTTAATTTTTAACATGTTGTATAAATACTGCCCTGACCCTCTAAGCGCTTATAGTCCAAGACAAATTGCACTATTAAGGATAAATCTTTACAGAATGTATGAACAAATACAAAATGTTCTACATTTAAAAATACATAAATTCAGGATGTAGAAGTTTCCTGAAATCTAGTCCCTTCTTTAGCAATATCCTTCATCTTCTCTCAGGGAATCTCTATTACTTCCCTCATACCTTGAACTATGACGCTACATGAAAATAAACTGTGATACAATTTTTTTTAAAGGATCAAGTAGACAAAATTATATATGTACTTAGGATGCACTATGATTAGTACTATAAAAATATGCATATTAAAGACTGCAGGGAATCATATTAATATTACAGCAAAATTACTGGAAGGAATTGGTTGAATTTATCTTTTCTTTTTTTGTATTTATTTTCTAAATATTTGAAAATGTTTCAAAAAGAGTTGTGATTTTTAAATCTAATTTTATTCAAAATTTACTTTCCAAAAACGTATACCCAACATCACTAATATTTATTTCTTTTTCTCTTTGTATAGCTTCTTAAGAATAGACACCATGGCTTTATTATCTTCAGTAACCTCAAGACTTCTTTAAAAATGTTGTATACATAGTAGGTATCATTATATTTTATATTAATGAAGGTAAAATGCTTTAGGCAAAAGGATTTGGCTTATTTACTAAGAGAATGGCCATAAAGTTTCTTTTCAACTTTTAGCATGTATTAACAAAAGAAACATTGCTAATCCTGGCTTTTACACATGTTCTTTCATTAAGCACACTGTGTGCATATTCAAGTCAAATACTATTGTGTCACTAAAAAATACTGAACAAAAATGACCCTCTTCTACACAATAAAAGATGAAGTTCTTGAACAACATTATTTACACAGTTTTTATTATTTTCCAGCAAACATTTAAGTTGAAATTTTAATCAAGGTAGTTCCGGGAATACTAAAAAAAAAAAAAGTAAAACAAAGGTAAGAATTAAATAAGATACCCAAGTTATACGCATTATAAAGGATTATAGTCAGAACACACTAAATAAGATGCAATGTCTTAAGGTTTTAGGTATTACAGGTGTTTTAGATCACTGGTTACCTCTCACATGGCTTTTTTACTATTAAAAAAAACTTACTGCTCTTAATGTTTTTATTTTCTAATACAGAAAATGGAAATCATTAACATTGTTAATGAATTAAAAATAATGTTTGTAAAGCATTGGAAATGAAAAGCATTACACAGGCCTTCTAAAATTTTACTCCGCTTCTGCTCACTCCAGCCCATCTCTTCCTGCCAAGCACAGGGTAAAATCTCTGGACAGAATACCAAAAGCAACTACCTGGAGATGCTGAAAGGTGAACCAAAGCAAACAGTTTGTGGAGGAAGAGAAACCTGAAGAATTACAAAGCTTTTGCTCTGTAAAAGACACTGTTAAAAGATTAGGGAGACAAGTCACAAAATGGGAGGATACTTGTAAAACAAGTATCTGTCAAAAGACTTGTATGCAGAATACACCAAGAGCCATTGAAACTCCAAAATAAAAAGACAACCAACATAATTTTTTGAAATGGGAACATTTAACCACACACTTCACTAAAGAAGATACATACATAGAAGGCAAATAAGGGCCTAAAAAGATCCTCAATCATCATCATCAATCACCAGGGAAGATCATCAATCATCAGCAAAATGCAAATTAAAACCACAATGAGATACATTAAACACCTATCAAAAGAATGGCTAAATAAATATAAATTAACCATAACAAGTGCTGGCAAGAATGTGAAGCTACTGTAATCTCACATTTTGCTGGTAGGAGTGTAAAATGGCACAGTTACTTTGAAAAAAGTTTGGCAATTTCTGATAAAATTGAAACATATTCCTACCATGTGACCAACATTTCCTACTCCTAGATATTTATTCAGAAAACAGATAATTTGTACAGTCAAAGAAACTATCAATGAGTAAATAGACAACTTACAGAATGGGAGAAAATATTTGCAAGTCATATATCTGACAAAGGTCTAATATCTAGAATCTATAAGAAACTTAAATGAATCAACAGGAAAAAAACAAATAGCCCCATTAAAATGTGAGCAAATGACAAAAATGAGCACTTCTCAAAGGAAGACATACAAGTGGCTAACAGACATATAAAAAAATACTCAACATCACTTAATTAACAGAGAAATGCAAATCAAAATCACAATGAAATACCATCTCACACCAGTCATAAGAGCTACTATTAAGTCAGAAAACTTCAGATATTGGTGAGGTTACAGAGGAAAGGGAATACTTATACACTGCCAGAGGGAATGTAAGCTAGTTCAGCCCCTGCGGAAAACAGTTTGGAGATTTCTCAAAGAACTAAAAATACATTTACCATTTGACCCAGCAATCTAGTTCCCAAAGGAGCAGAAATCATTCTATACCAAAAAGACATCTTTGTTTCTATGTTTACTGCAATACTATTCACAATAGCAAAGACATGGAACCAGCCCACCAGTGATGATGCCCATCAGTAGTGGATTGGATAGAGAAAATGTGGTACATATACACCATGGAATACCACAGAGCCATAAAGAAAAATGAAATCATTTCCTTTGTAGCAACATATATGCTACTGGAGGTCATTATTCTAAGCAAATTAACACAGAAACAAAAAACTAAATTCCATATTTTCTCACTTATAAGTGCAAGCCAATCACTGGGCACAAATAGACTTAAAGATCAAAAAGACAGACATTGAGAACTCCTAATAGGAGAGAGGAGGGAGAAGGACAAGGGTTGGAAAACTATCCATTGGGTACTATGCTCACCATTTGGGTGACATACTGAATAGAAGCCCAAATCTCACCATCATAAATTTTCTGATGCTCTTTGAAATAATATCTAAAATGTGTACTTTTATTTATTTTATTTTATTTTATTTTGTTGAGTTGGGGATCTCACTCTGTTGCCCAGACTGGAGTGTAGTGGCATGATCATGGCTCACTGCAGCTTCCAACTCCTGGCCCAGGCAATCCTTCCACCTCAGCTACTCAAGCTGGGACTAAAGGCATGCACCACCATGCCTGGCTACTTAAAAAAAAAAATTTTTGTAGATACAAGATCTCACTGTGATGTCCAAGCTGGTCTGGAACTCCTAGGCTCAAGCAATTATCCTGCCTCAACCTCCAAAAGTACTGGGATTACAGGCATGAACCACTATGCCCAGCCTAAAATGTGTACTTACAAGTGTATATTTTCTATGGGTGCTTCCACTATACAAGTAAGACACCTATAGTTCACATACAGTTACAGCGTTAATGATTTTGGACAGTATATCTAATAGGTTGCAACAAAAATTAACAAGAGCTCCTAATTAAAGATGCTAATTTGAATAAGCTCTCACTAATTAATAGAAAAATTTATCCTTGATATTTATTTTAACCATGATCAAGCATTACTTATTATTTTAATCACTACATGAACCAGTTACAAATATTACAAGTAAACATCGAACTACATACACAAGAACTCCTAGTCATAAGATCTGGAAAGAATGATGACAATGGCTTTTGCATCATGATTCTATCCCCCACCCCTTCACAAACCAAATCAGATACAAACTATGGTGATGGCAACTGTAACAGGAAAAAAGACAAGGTCCGAGGCCTTTGGCTTCAGACTGGGGATTGCATTGTCAATTTTCCTGGTTTTGAGACTTTCCATTTTGGACCGAGCCATGCTACTGTCTTCCCTGGGATCTGCACTACTGACTTCTATCACTCTCTCGCTTGCAGACAGCCTATTGTGGGACTTTGACTTAATTGTGTAAGCCAAATCTCCCTAATAAATTATCTTTCATATATACTCATATATCCAATGGCCGTATCACTCTGGAGAACTCTGATTAATACAGACCATGTCTGGCTTCACAAGAATTGATTCTGCATTATTTGACTAGCATATCTTTTCCCTCTTCTTTTTTCTATGTCCAATGTATTTTACAAAGATTTTTTTTCTTCTGCCCACCATTTTAGCCAATGTACTTTAAATATAATGAAGAATTTATAGCCAACAGGCATTTTAAAATGGTAGACAAGGTCCTTTTTAAAACATGATGTGACTCCTGGTTCTGACAAAGTTGGCATACCCTTGATCCTTTCAAGTCCTCTCTGTGATTAAAAAGCCCTGGTCATAACACAACAAACAAGTATATGATGACTCTGCAAAGTGGGAAGAAAAAGGCAACAAACTTAGGAATCTCAGGACTTGAGGAACAACATGCCATTGTACTCTCTAGGTGCTCTTTTATTACCTCACATATATCCAGAAGCTTCTACCCTAGAATTCCCAACAGACACAGATAAAATAAGCTCTAAGAAAAATCTCTTGGATGAAGGATCAGAAAATGGTAACCTAAAAATGAAAACCACTTTGGTAAAAATTGACTGTTTCACTTTCACCAGACTCCAATAGGAAAACCACACACACACACACACACACACACACACACACTCATGGTTCCCACAAAGCCCATCAGGGAGCAAATCTTTCACGCTACCCTCTCACCCAACAGAAATAAACAGCAGTATCTGATCCTCTTTCACAGTGATGTAGACAGGGTCAAGCAGGAAACTCATCTTCCATTCCCACTAACAGAAGCAGTCAGTGGTTCAATTCCCCTGCCTGGCTGTGTCAATCAATCAGACAGGAAACTGATCTTCCATTTTCCATTTGGTGAGCAGGCAACTCTCCATTCTAACTCTAGGGGGAGTTTTGATGCAACTGAATAAAAAGGTTCATTTCCATCCCCTGCTCAGTGGAAGTGGGTGACATTTTGATTCCCCTTTGAAAGTGGTATTGGCAAAGTGAGCATGATGTTGGTCCTCCATCCCTTATCTGGAAGAAGTCAGTTGCACTACAGCTCTCTACAAGGATTGTGTCACCTCGGCCCAGCAAGCAGCTAAACCTTTTCCACTGCTCCTAACTGGTAGCAGCAAGACTTAGTGAGATGATGCAAGGGAGGGCTGGTCAGCACTTCACTTCCCCACCCCTGGCAGGGACCCAGTCAGAAGCTGCAGCTCAAAACCCACACAACATTAACAAGACTAAACAAGGAGCTGTGAGTCAGGGCAGGTCAGCACTTTACTCTCCCTCGGGGCCTGGTGTCTGTGGGGCCCAGTAGGAAACAAATCTCTCCTCTTGCTTCACAGCAACAAGACTGAGTGACATGGTGTATATCAGGACTAATCTGTATTCTCACATACACACACACACACACACACACACACACACACACACACACCCTACTCTCACCAAGTGAGCAGAACCTAGTAGGGAACTGAGTATTAGTGGGACTGAAGGATGTGGTATGAGTTAGGGCTAATTAGTACTCTACTTTCCTCTTTCCATTCATCTTGTGAATTGGACCTAGAGGGAGGCAGAACCTTCATTCACACCCGGGATCGATGAGGCAGACAAGGTGATAAGAGAGAGGGTTAGCAGACAGTCTCTCCCCACCTCCCCTGGTGCCAACAGGGACCAGCAGGAAGCTGTATCTCCACCCCCCATTCAGTAGCAACAAAGTAGTGTGAGTAAGCAATGAGCATCTCCCCTTTCTGGTGGCAGCAAGGCTCAGTGGTGTGTTAAGAACATATCACCACTTAGAGACAGCAAGGCAGCACCAATAGGTGTCCCACTTTTACTGGGAAGGTGTCAAAGGGTAAGCTAAACCTCTACCCTACCCATTTGCTGCAGCATCAGTCAGTGTTCCACTTCTGTTGGGTGATGTTGACATGAAAAACTGGGAAGCTGAATGAACACACCCACCTGGACACTGTGCTACACCTCAATGTGGGGACAGCTGTTTAATAAAAAAGAAGGTTTTAAAAAGAGGAACTCTGAGCAAATAAATAGAAGTTATGAAAGAAGCTCCAAATGGAAATTAAAGAACTGACAAATACAACCATTGAAACAAACAAACACAAAACTTACTACATGGGCTCAAGAGTAACATGGAGACGACAAGACTAGCATCCACAAACATGAAGGCAAATCCAGTTGACCTGGTCTGGGCAAAAGACAGGAAAGTGATTAAAAAAGAAAAAAATGAAAAGAGCCTCAAGGATCTCCAGGACAATAACAAAAGAATTAGCATTTATATAATTAGAATCCTACAATGAGAGAAGTGGCAGTGAAAATGCATTCAAAGAAATAATGTCTGAAAATATTGCAAATATGGCTAAAGACACTAACATACAAATACAAGAGGTTGACCAAATTCCAAACAGTAGGATAAAACCAAAGATAGTCATGTCAAGGCATTCACTATTAAACTTCTAAAAACAAACAAAGAAGAAAAACTCTTCACAGCAGACAGAGGAATAATGTAAAACTTATAAGGAACTATCAACTTGAATGATAACAGATTTCTCATCTGAAACAATGGAAACCCAAGGAGTGGCACAGTATTTTTCAAGTAATGAAAACAACTGTCAATCACAAACGCTATATCCAGAAAAAAATATCATTTAGGAATGAAAAAAAATCTGATATTCTCAGATTAATGGAACTAAGAATATTTGTTACCATCAAATCTATTCTTAAAGAATGACTAAAGGAAATTCTTTATACAAAAACAAAATGATAACAGAAGGTGTAGTACTTAAAGATAATAAGAACAGCATTAATACAATTAGAAGTGAATACAAAACACTATCCTTCTTATGAGTTTGTTAAATAATATTTTATGGTTAAAACAAAAATTATAATACTATCTAATGCATTGCTCAACATATATAGAGGAAATATTCAAGACAATTATATTTTAAAAGCATCGTGGATAAATGATCCAAGTGGAAGAAAGATTTCTACACTTTAGTGGAAGAGATAAAATGTCCATGTCAGTAGATAAGTTAGTTAAGTATATTTTAATACCTAGAACCACTAAAACACTATACAAAAAGATATATTCAAAATGTTATAAAAAATCTAGATAGAATCCTAACGTGCTGAAGTAACCCATAGCAAGGTAAGAAAAGAGAAACAGAAAAACTCAAAACAGAAAAGAAACATAAAATTGCTGACATACAGCTAACCTATCAATAATAAGCTTAGATACAAATGGTCTAAATATACTGAATAAGTGGCAGAGATTGACAGAGTGGATTAGAATAAAAAATCAAAATTATGAAAATCCAAAAATATGCTAATTATAAGAAATTTCACATACAACACAACTCAGTTGAAACTAAAAGACACATCTACAAACATTAGTCAAAAGAAAAAAATTAATCAAAAGAAAAAATAAATGACTATATTAATATCAGATAACATAGATTCTAAAACAAACAAAATATCTAGAGGTAAAGAGTGACATTACATAATTATGAAAGGATAGCTCCACCTTGAAGACATGATCCTAAAAGTGCGTGGCCCTAGCAACAGAAACTGATAGAGCCAAAAGGAGAAATAGACAAGTCCACAATTAAATTATGAGACTTCAACACTCAATTCTCAGGAATTGATAGAACTACAAGAAAGAAAATTAGCCAGGACATGAAAGAATTCAACAATGAAATACATCAAATATATGTACTTTGTTGTATATACAAAATAATTTGTTTTCATCAAGAGTACTACAGAATGACTAAAGAAAATTATTTAAATAGAAAGAAAATAATAACAGAAGTGTGTGTGTGTGTATATAAGTGCTAAACAAACAACATGACATCAGAATACATATTAATTCCAAGTGCCCATGAAACATTTACCAAGATAGGCTACGTCCTGGGCCATTAAGAAAATCTGAACAAATTCTAAAGAATTGAAATAATACAAAATGTGTTCTCTAGTTACAGTGGATTCAAATTTGAAATCAATGACAGAAACAGAATTTTAAAAATCTCCAAATGGGCTGGCTCAGTGGCTCAACCTATAATCCCAGCACTTTGAGAGGCCCAGGCAAGTGGATTACCTGAGCCCGCAGGCTCAAGACCAGCCCGAGAAACTTGACAAGACCTCATCTCTACAATAAAAATAAAAATTAAAAAAAAATTAGCCGGGTGTGGTAGCATGCACCTATAGTCCTGGCTATTGGAAGGCTGAGGCGGAAGGATTGCTGAAGCCATGGTTCGATGCTGGGGTAGCCATGAGCATGCCACAGCACTCCAGCCTGGGTAAGGGCGTGAGACTCCAACTCAAAAATAAAAAATTTTAAAAATGCATCTCCAAATGCTTGGAAACTAAACATTATACTTCTAAAAATTTCATATGTCAAAGGGGAAGTCTCAAAGGAAAATTTTAAAACCATAGAAAATTGGGTGAAAATGAAAATGCAGTTCATCCTTGAACAACACTGGTTTGAACTGCATGGATTCACTTACACATGGATTTTCTGCCTCTGCCACTCCTGAGACAGCAAGACCAGACAAATCCTTCCTCTTCATCCTCCTCCTCAGCTTTCTCAATGGGAAGACAATGAGGATTAAGACTTATGATAATCCACTTCTACTTAATGAATAGTAAATATACTTTCTCTTCCTTGTTATTCTCTTAATATCATTTTCTTTCTCTAGTTTACCTTGGTATAAGAACACAGTATGTAATCCATATAACTTACAGAATGTGTGTTAATCAACTGTATTTGTCATCAGTTGATAACAACAGTAGGCTATTAGTAGTTAAGTTTGGGGCAAGTCAAAATTTAAATGCACCTTTTTGACTACACAGGGTTGAGGAGGGGTGCCAATGCCCCTCACCTTCACATTGTTTAAGGATCAACTATACAACATAATAAAATATGTGGGATGCTGCTAAAGCAGTATAGAAAGGAAGTTTTATAGCACTAAAATTAAACACTTTATTAAATTATAGCACTAAGCTAATTCTAATGCTTATATTAGAAAGGAAAAAGATCTTAAAACATTAAGTTCCTATTTCATGGAACCAGAAAAAGAAGAACAAATCCAATTTAGCAATATGTAATATCAAGTAGGATTTATTCCAGGTATGTAAGTTCGGTTCAATATTTGAAAATCAATGTAATCGACTATATTAACAGGCACAAAAATTATATGATTACATCAATTAAATCAGAAAAGGTCTTTGATAAAATTCAACACTCATTCATAATAGAAACTCTCAAGTAATTAGGAATAGGGGAGAACTTCCTCAGCTTAATAGCATCTCCAAAACCCTTATAGCTGACATCATACTTGATGGTGTAAGACTGAATACTTTTTCTCTAAGATTAAGCATAAGAAAAACAAAGGAGTCTGCTCTTATTACTCTTACTTAATATAGTACTAGAAATTCTAGCCACTGCAATAAGGAAGGCAAAATAAAAGTCATACATTAGAAAGAGAAATAAAACTGCTACTAATTCAGATGACATGATTGTCTACATAGAAAATCCCAAGAAATTACTAAAGAACTTCCAGTAGGGGGATTGCGGGATCATATAGGAGGTCAATATTTAGAGGTTTTAGGAATCACCACACTGCTTTCCACAGAGGTTGCACTAGCTTACAGGATTCTAATGTGCCTTTGGGTTTTTGCTTGACTCACTCAACCCGTGAAGTCTTAGTCAGGAGCATCCAATTGGCTGATCCTGGTCATGTGCCTACCTGACTTTGGCTGCAAGGGGAAGAGAGTCTGGAACCTTGAACTTCTTTAAAGTAAGGCTGGGCCTTGACTTCTTAGCAACTCCAAGTGTGAGAGGGGAAAAGGTTTGGATGTTGACTAGCAAAACACACACACACACACATAGGCATGACAGTATAGTCAACGTTATGCACCATTTTTGGGGTGATTTCACTAGTTACTAGGGAAGAAAATGCTAGATATCTACCTGTTGCCAAGTAGCCACCTTTCTCCAGAAGGCAAAGTGATCCCAACTTGTTCTTTTTATGTTTTATTTCACCTCTTCCTTTGAATCCTTATCTCATGACTTTCTCTTGGCACTCATAGACTGTTACAAGGCAAAAATGAATTAGCAAGAAAAAACAAAGCATGTTTTTCTTATATCGCCCCATTTTTGTTAGAGGCTGTTTCCTATGAGTTCAGCTCAAATGCTGTCCTTTTTGGCAGGGTCACCTCAGACTGCCCTCACCATTGCCTGACCCCATAAGTGCCCATAGTCTGTTCCCTCAAGTGCTCTAAATATGCCTTTCTAACACTTATGGCATTCTCTCATGATTGTTGATATAATTACTCATCTCCCTGGCTAGACTGTGAGTTCCCTGAAAGAGACTTACCTGTTACTCCATCCTCTGGGTCAAGTTCAGTTAGTTAAATGAATAAACAGGTTTGGAAAGATATAAGAAAGACAAGAAGAGTTTTTCTCAGAACCCCTAGATTTTTTTCTAAATTGGTAATATTTAAGATCTTTCATACTTTTTGCTTGGCCGATTTGGGAGTACAAAAGTGAAAAATAAGGAAAGAACTGATAAATGTTGATGATAGCCTTTTTCTTTCTGCTCTATTAAAAGCATAGTACATGTGTTAGAAATGAACTTACTGATTGTGGCTAATTACTAATAGTATGCAACTGCAGAAACACATATCTTTTGATAGTGGTTTCTGTATAATTCCCATTTCTTTACCATAAATACAGCATTCTGCATTGATTTAAAAAAAACGAATTGTTCACTGTGGGAATGCTACCCATTAACATCACTGTTCCTAAACAATATACAATCTTGTTTTTTATGACCCTCAGCTGCACACTGTCTGGAAGATACTTTAGACATGAGCAAACTTTTTACACATAACAAATGCCCAGTAAGAGACACAGAATTCCAGTTGGACTGAATTTGCCACTTCTCCAGAGGGCACATAAATGAATAAATACGAGGAAATCCCCTCCCATCATGCACACACATATGCCCGCACGCAATTCTCAGAGCAGCTGTGTTATATTATAAATTGGAGGCCTTTTGTTGGTTCAGATGTTTCAGGTCTGCAAAGGCACTCTGGAGAAGAAATAAATATTATGAGTAAGTCTCGTTTCCATGCTTGTAGTGGGGAAACACCAGCACAGTTTACTATGGTTTTATACTAAAACAATCTTGTAAAAGAATACCAGCATTACTCATTCAGCACATGACTGCTAAGACAAGACGGTGTCTGTCTTATTCTTTAAATATTCAAAACATGATTTCATTTAGACTCTCTCCCAGATGGACTTTCCTTTCAGTAAAACTCATCAGAATACTTATGAATTGTGTGTTCACTAAATCTATTCTTTTTAAAAAGCATTCTTTTTTACACTTTACCAAATATTGCATGTTTCTAAAACTTCACAAATGAGAGAGATCAGATGTAAGCATTTGTACTATCAAAGGAAAGGTAGATTGGAGCTGGGCAGAAACTCAATTTGGATTTCAAGTCATTCATTTGAGGATCGGGTCTTCTGCTTTGAAGGCTCAGGGTCTGAAGTCGATAAACTTAGTGATAAGAAGGAAATATACTGGAAACTGATATGTGAACTTACTAATTTTCAAAATAAAAGGACTTTCATAATAACCAATATACTAAAAGTTTGCACCATCAGTGCATTCTTCCCTTACTGCCAAACTATATGTGAGCCAACTTATAATAATAATTTAATGAAAATGAAGTCAGAACAAGGGTACACAGATAAATTTATTTTAATGACATTGACCTGTGATAGATCTATTCATCTTCCTATGAGATCTTGTCAAAGAATTAGAAACACGTTGTTATGCTGTTAACAAAAACTGGAACATCATTTCTCCTATTCTCCACTTACTTTTACTAATTTATCTAATCTTAGTTTATCACTTTCTTAGAAAAACAATTTCTTGTCTTCTTATCTAAGAAATGGTCCCTCCTGTATATTCCAGAGCACTCTGTAATTTCCTTTTATAACACTTATGTCAGTTAATGATTCTATATTTATTTGTTGCTTTAAGTTTTGTCTGTCTACCTCTAGACTGTAAGCTCCAGGAAAGCAGGTGTCATGACTGTTATCTTGGCTTTCTTAATAACTATGTGAGTTTGTAAATTACAAAATTAGTTCCCTTAACTGTCAACTAAGGACAAGGTAGTACCTACCTTATAGCATTCTAAAGAAGATTAAATAAGGTAATAGATATATAATACTTGAAACAGTGACTGGCACAGAGTAAGAACTTACACAGTTAGAAGTTAATATCATCTTACAAATGATAATTGTAAGAAAAGTTGAAAGCCTAATTTCTAAAATTCAATTTTCCTGGTACATTATTGAGATTGGCACTATCAATATTTACCTCTGAAGATATTTATTTATGTTTCCATGGTTTAGCAGAACCACTTTTTTATCACAAATTTTAAAAATTAAATGTGTAAATATATCACAGCATATTATATTCAAGCCCTTTCAGCATGAAATCCATTTTGACCTCTTTTTTATGATGTTTTATGTCTATGTACTGATTTATTATGCATAGATTTCAGAACTTAACTCTGATAGTAACTGTATTTTTCTTATTTCCAAGTTCTTGGGAGTAACATCTCTGTAACAATGAATTATAAACAACAATATTTAAGGTGGAGATGTTATAAGATTTAGAAAGGAAAAATAAGAACACAGTAACTATACACAATTATATAACAAAAGAGGGCAAGTGTTGTATTTGTTTTATATTGTTTTGAAGGTTTTGCTGATAAATACTACAGGGCAAAACAATTTATTCAGCAATTACATATTATATTGAGAGGAAGAACTTTCATGGTTGGTAAGAGTCTTAGTCCCTGGTTCAGTCATTCAACATTTGTTGTGACTAATATGTGCCAGGCCTTATACTAGGGCTGGTTTGTGATGTTTTGGGTTTGAACTTAAACATGATACAAATAGAATTCAGTTATTTGATGAATTGAAATTCTGATCACCAAGTATTTTATAAGTTGTTTTAATATATTGCTGTCTGTTGTTTTCAGTGATGAAATACTAATGGCAATAATGTATGAAAATGTATTGCTAAAACAACCAAAATAGGGGCAACCACTTATTTTTTTCCTTACCTTGTATACACATGAAGTACATTCTTCTGTCATTAGCTATAGCTGCTATAGTGGAACTTATTTTCATGCACGTTTGAGCATTTTTTACCTGAATTTAAAATATTTATTTCCTCTTTACCTTTAAGGCTATTATAATGAAAAACCCCAAATCAGGCCTTTATGATGTGCCTTTCTATCCTTGAGCCTTAATTTATTCATCTCCCCTTTTGGAATCTCCATCTTTTTTTTTTTTCTCACATATGTGTTCTTCTGTTTTCAGTCCCATAGGACAAGGATTTAGCCTGTGTCCACATAAATACCCACAGACTAACTCAATGCACTGATCTCAGAATTGGACCAAACTCAAATATCTTGTACAATTACTCATCTGTTGTTCAATTTCTTTTTACCAAAAAGAAAAAAAACTACAATTTGTACACTTGAATTATCAACTTAGAGAGGTGTGTTAAAAATCTTCCACAATGGTTGTGGATCTGCCACTTTCTTGTAGTAATTTTATAAATCTTTGCTTTATATGTATTGGGGTTATATTATTAGATACACATAACTACAACATATGATAGTAGGCTTAGAATAGATAGACATTAATGAAACTCAATGTATAAGGCATATTTACTATTCCCTTCCTACTCGTGTGTTCATGAGAGATATCAAACATAACATTCTATTTTGGTCTCAAAGTTTTCCAGAATATATTTTAACATAGTGCTCTGTGAAGTCATCTTAGTTGTCACTCAAGGCAATTCCCATTTGCCTTTTCCTGCTCCACCATCTTATTATCTTAAAGAATAGAATGTACTAAAATCATGAGGTTGAACATCCCATCAGTGGGATGAATAAAAAATTATTAAGTAGTTGGTGCTGGAGCAATTGATATTTTTTAAAATGATGTCATATTTCTAACTTACATCGTCTGCTAAAAATAATTCTGTAGCGGGTGTGGTGGCTCACGCCAGTAATCCCAGCAATCTGGGAGGTGGAGGCAAGAGGATTGCTTGAGCCCAGAGGTTCCAGACCAGCCTGGGCAACTTGGTGAGTCCTCATCTCTACAATAAATTAAAAAAATTAGCCAGACCTGGTGGAATGCACCTGCAGTTACTTACAGCTGAGGTGCAAAGATCGCCTTTGCCCTACAGGTCAAGGCTGCAGTAGTTGCGATCATGCCACCACACTCCAGCCTGGGCGATGGAGTGAGACTCTGACTCAAACAACAGCAATAATAATTAAATGCAATGTAAAAATAATAAATTCCTATATGGTCTATAAGAAGGTATAGGTGACTATCTTTTCTTGGAGTCCAGAGGCCTTTTGTGAACATAAAAGCAGGGGCTGGGGAGAGGCATAAGAAAACAGTCTGGTATATTAGGTTCTATAAAAGTTAAAAATTTCCTTTTTTCAGTCATAAAAGACAAATGAAACAATGAGGGAAAGGGCGATTATATATAATGCTAAAAGCTTTTAATACATAGAGATCTTTAAATAAAAGAAAGACAAATATTCCAGAGGAAAATTAGGCTAAAAACAAACATCACATAATTTACAAAATAAAAAAGTATTAATAGCAAATAGCATGTCACAAAAGGGTGCATTTCATATTAACAACAAAATAACACAAGATAAAATTTTCACCTGTCAAGTTATTATACATAGTTCAAAAATTGTAATGTGATAGAATGCACATTGGTGAAAATATCCAAAATAAAATTTGGAGACACAGATGAAGGACCTCATAAATATTCACAGGATTTGACTCAGTAATTACATTTCAGGGAATTTACCTGAAATGCAAAATTATCGGTTTCTGGGAGTTCCCATTTACCCAAATGTCATAATTCGAGGATTGCATACAAAAAGAATGAATTAGATGTTGACATCGTATTTCCAATGGTTAGAAATTGGAAATAACTAAAATGGGTGAACAATTACGCAGATTATATCTACATATTAGAATAAAATTTGTAATAATCAATGATGACAAAGTGTAACAAAATCATGTGTCAGTTATGTCAAATTCTATTTAACATATGTACATATATCATTTAAAAGAAGGTGGGGAATAAATGTACAAACATGGTAATGATATTTGTTTTCTAAGTCTTGGCATTACTGTGAAATGACTTTTTTTGTTGTTCTCAAAGTTTTACTGTTGTTATTCTCTTCTTATTTTTTTTTTTTTTTACAATGAACAGTTATAATCAGAAAAGATTTTTAAAAAGAAAATATGAGAGAGCAAAGAGGGCCTAAGCATTATATCAGTTTATTGCAGTCCCCAAATATATCCTAATTCAGAGAGATACATCCAACAACTATTTCATTAGGTTATTGCCAAAGAAACACTTCAAAATTACTTCATCATGAGGATAGAAAACCACAGAAAATGTCTTCTTGGGTACATAGCGTAATAACATATAAAGACCTGTGTAAATCACAGCTCAAAATCACCAGGACATTCCCTAGTCAGCACAGTTCAATCTGGCTTCTGCCCAGGTCTAACCCAAAGCAATCTCTAGTCCGGTCTGGAGGCCACACACTCAGACTTGAGAAAGGGCCAGAAACAGAGATGGTTTGCTTTTCCTAATCCTGGTGATTATCAGGACATTATAAAAACAAGTCTTATCTGTGGGTTTATATTTTTATTAAATTAAATCTCTTGAGAGCATCAGAGGTATGCATGGACCACATTTATTAAACTTGCATCAGCTCTAAGAGATTGTTGTAAAAATAGACTATGAAAAAATTGACCATGTCATGCTGAATCAGTTGTGCTACCTGATTTTCCTAGTGTTATTTTGTGCTGCTGAACTTCTAAGGAGCTAAACTGAAAGATTCTCTTTCCCAGATATGGTATATTTTTCAAAACTGGAACATTCTTTTCCAGGTAGCTTTGACATTAACATTAGACATTTTGAGCCCTTATTTATCCAGTGTAGTCACTATAAGTACACTGCACTATTTATATACGGTGCTAGAAGATGCCATTATTGTATTCAGTCATACACAGATGCATTTTTATGCTGTGTGTGCAACTAGCAATTATTGATAGATAAGGAGAGGAAGAGTTGATTGTATTTGCTTTCTGATCTTTCAAGCACCCAGTAAGAAAGAGGGTTAATAATTTTGGGAAGCAATTTGCAAAGTTCCCTTAAATAGGATATTAATATTCAACTCTATTATGCTTTCATTTTCTAAAATGAAGATTTTGTAAGTCAAATTACATCAAACCAAAATTAATAGATGCAAAGATCTCCTAAGGATCTGTCATTTGAACTGTTGTCTATAATCCTTTGTTTTTTGTGCGCATTTGCCTCACCCTTAAATCTGCAAGAACGAACTATTTCTGTCAAGGTCAACAGCTGACCAAATCAGAACACTTCCTATTTCTAAACTCCCTCTTCCTCTCAGCAGCATTTGACCATTCCCTTCCTCTTGAGAAACAAACTTCCTCTTCTTCCCATAAGAATGCACACATCTGGATTTCCCCCAACTCCTCTGGCGATTGTTTCTCCCTCTCTTTTGCTTTAATAATTTGGTCTTCTTCCTTGACACAGCCTCTAAAAGTTGGTGTTACTATGTACTCAATTCTGGGCTTTGCTCCATCTGTGTTGTTTCATAAAGACATACTGCCCCATGGGTGAATATCAGTTCGCTGAAACTCCCAAATTTTACTTAAGCCCAAACTTCTTTTCTGAGCCCCTGACCTAACTATAACCTGCTTACCAGAAAGTTTGATTTGGACATCACATAGGTATTTCAAACTTAACATTCAAATTCAAAATCGTGATTAAGAACCCTTTGCCCCTTAAACTTACTTTCTCATGCAATATTTTGCCTCTTTGTACATCACACCACATTCATCCAGTTATCCAATCAAATGTGGGCATTATTTTTTATGCCTCTTTCTGCCTCACCAAGTCCTATCATTCTAACTAACACCCCAGAGGGAAACAGCAGTCTCTTTATAACCTAATATCAGAAGTGATGTACCTGTACTTCTTTTGTGTTCTATTCATTAGAAATGAGTCCTTAAGTGCAGTACACGCTCAAGGAGATTCCACATTGGGCAGCATCACAGATGCTGCCTACCATACTCTACTACTGTTCAGGCAGGCTTGGCAAGGATCTCTCTCATCCTTCTGCAGTGCTCCATGCTTTGCCAAGAACTTCTGTCTTTGCAGGGCCACATGGCCTAGTAGATGCAGTTGTCAGTGTTTCTTTTGGATCCTAGTGTCTGGCATAGGGCCTAGCAATGGCCTGCGAAACTGAAGTGTACAACTTTAAGCCACAGTCAGAATTATAGAGTGCTGATGGCTGGGACCAAACTGAGAAATAAAGCTCATAAGTTGGGATGCTTCCTTTAAAGGTGATCTGGTTTAGTGTTTTTCTGATTTTTCTACAGTGTCCTAAAAACATATGAACTTTTTTTAAGGGGCATGTGATAGGAGTGTGTTCCACACTCCAGTTATAATGAAGAAGAAGACAAGCAGAGATAAGTAGGGATGAGTTTATCATCCTGATGGAGCTCAGATGATGGTTTTCAATCTATTCTGTGTCTCTGCATAATACCTTAGGAAACTCCGGATGAAATTTAGAATTGAAGGAGGCAAGAAGAGATGAGGATACAGAAGGGAGGCTTTCAGGACACTCAGGTAACAGTTGTCTTATAAGAGTAACAAAGGAAGAACATTGCTTACCACGACCCTCATGATCCCAAATGATAAAGACCAAGGAAGGGCCAAATCAAATTCACCCTTATTCTACACACAGAATATGCCCAGAATTCCTGCCCACCATTTTCTCCCAATGAGCTGGATCAATAACATAGATAATTTCCTTTTTTTCTCTACCAAAATCATAGACTTCAAGTGAACAGCATTATGCAACTCCAGTCCTTCTTTCTCACCAGCATTGTGTGTACCTTCAAACGATCATTTCCCTGAGCTGCAAAATGCAATTCTGTATGACTTACTGGAACACAATTCTATTTGACTTAACACTACTATAAAAGGAAAGAAAAAGATAAGACCTAAGAGAGTGAGCCCAGGAAATCCCTTGTAATGATTTTATTCCCCATCAAAGAATGAATCTCCAATACCTAAAATTCCTAGAGAGAAAGAAAGGATATGGTTTCATTTAATCACTCTTTCACCATAAAGCAGGTACCTAGTGCTATAACATATCAAGTACTCTGCTAAGAACAGGAAACTTAGAGATAAGAGACATAAAAATCAGTCTTCAACGAGCTCATATTCTTGTGAAGAGAGAGATGCAGAAACAGGTAAGGATTCTGTTTTAGAATGTGTTGTGAGTTAGGAGAGGTGAGCACAGAATGGGCGCTCTCCAGTAGAGCAAAGATAAGGACATCTTATTTGGACTGAGGCATCAAAACAGGCTTCTTGGGGAAGTGAGAACAGCCAGGTAGAATCTTGAAAGACAGAGGTTAAAAAGGAAGGGATATTCTATCAGAAAGGCAAACATTAAAAGGCATAGAGGCCAGAAAGAGCATGGTGATTTCAAGGAACTATCTATAGTTATGCCAAAAACAGAGTGTGAGGAAGAGAAGATGAGAGAAGAGAGAGCAGAGGTGAACAGAAATTTGGCAGGCTAGGGAGTGTGGAGTTTATTTTAAAAAAACATGGAAAGACATGAGACATTCCAAAGAGGGCAACAATACAGTCAAATTTTTATATTAGAAGGCGCTGTCTGACATTGATGTAGATACATGATTGGGGAGCTGCTGCCACAAACAGATAATAAATTAATAAGGCCCCTAAGCAGAGAGACTGGGGAGAAAGTGACAGAGAGGCCTTCAGAATATCAAACTGATAGAACTCATTATCAGCTTAAGGGAAAAGATGTCAAGACAACTGACAGTTTAATTGCTTGAGACTCTCAGTAGAAGATGATGAAATTCACTGAAATCAGAAATTAAGGAATTCCCAGGTTTCAGGGAAGTTGTTGATTTTAGTAATGGGTGTATGGATCCAATTTCCTCTGGAACTTAGGGTGCTTACTATCTTGGATTAATTTAAGATAGGTTCTTTGGTCAGTAAAAATCTAGACATCAGGTCGAGACTTAGAAAAAAGTTTTGAAACAAAAATAATCAGCTCTAAAATAATAATAGTTTTTCAAACTATCTCCCAGAACTCCCCATAATAACTTCTTCTCACTTCCATATAAAGATCCGAATAAGGAGAGGAACAGAAAATGAATTTAAGTTACAGGTAGCTGCATAGGATTACCTCTTTGTTTGATACTATCTTATTCCTTTAACATTGAAAATCCATGTTTATTAGTCAATTTTTTAAAGTTCTGAATTTATATACAATCCCTATTTATCAAGCATATTACACGTGCTAGGTACTATTTTATTGAACTCACCAATAGAAGGAAGTGCATATTCCTCAACTTTCCTTCTATATCTTCATTTATAGGAATTTGGAATTGCATCTGGAGGTGTGTTGGTTTATAGAAGTATTCTAGTTCAATGAGGACAGAATAAAGTAATTATATAGATGTAGCCTGTAAATGGCATTTTGTCTTAAAGAGTCCCTTATAGTAACGGGAAGAGAAAGCAAAATTTAACAGGTTTTTTTTATTTTTTATTTTTTTTTGAGTTGGAGTCTCACTCTGTCACCCAGGCTGGAGTGCAGTGGCCGCTCCCGGCCACCGCGAACTCGACCTGCTGGGCTCCGGCGATCCTTCCGCCTCAGCCTTCCGAGTAGCTGGAACTACAGGCGCGCGCTACCACGCCCGGCTAATTTTTGATTTATTGTAGAGATGAGGTCTCGCCAATTTGCCCAGGCGGGTCTCGAACCCGCTGGCTCAGGCAATCCACTCACCTCAGCCTCCCAAGGGCGCGGGATTACAGGCTGAGCCACCAAGCCCGGCCTTTTAGCTATTTTTAAAAGTGCAATACATTGTTGTTCACTACAGTCACCCTATTCTGTTATCATTAGAGCTTATTCCTTTTATCTAACTACTAACTATGTATTTATGCCTATTAACCAACCTCTCTTATCACCCCCCCGCCCCCACCCCTGCAACCACACTCCCTTCTCAGTCTCTAGTATCTGTTGTTCCACTCTCTGTATTCCTGTGATCAAATTTTTTAGCTCCCACATATGAGTGAGAGCAAACAACAGTTGTTTTTCTGGGCCTAACTTGTTTCAATTGACACAATATTCTCAGAATCATTCATGTTGCTGCAAAAGACAGGATTTCCTTCTTTGTGGCCAGATAGATTCCAAAGTGTATATAATACCACATTCTCTTTATTCATTCATCCACTGAAGGACTATTAGGTTGATTTTCTATCTTTACTTGTATGAACAGTGTTGCAATAAATAGGCAAGTGTAGTTATCCCTTTAACGGATTGATTTGTTTTCCTTCAGATAACTGCCCAGTAGTGGAATTGCTGGATCTTAGGATAGTTCTAGTTTTATTTTTGTTTTTGCTTTTTGAGAAATCTCCATATTGTTTCTATATTGTATTTCATAGTGGCTACACTAATTTATATACCTACCAACAGTAACAGTTCTTTTTACTCCACATTCTTGCCAGCATCAGTTTTCTGTTTGTTTGTTTTTTTGTCTTTCTAATAATGGCCATTCTAACTGAGGTGAGATGATATTTCATTGTGGCTTTGATTTGCATTTAGTGATTAGTGATATTGTATAGTTTTTCAGGCGAGTATACCTGTGGACCATTTGTATATGTTCTTTTGAAAATTGTCTCTTCGTGTCCTTTTCCTATTTTTAATGAGATTGTTTTGCTTTACTTTTGAGTTGTTTGAATTTCTTATATATCTTAGACCACTGTCAGACAAGTAGTTTGCAAATATTTTTTTCCATTCAGTAGGTTATCTCTTTAATCTCTTGATTTTTTCCTTGACTGTGCAGAAGCTTTTTATGTTACTATAATCCCGTTTGTCTATTTTTCGTTTTGTTGCCTTCACCATATAATCTTTGTTTAGACCAATGTCCTGAAGAGTTTCTTCTAGAATTTTTAAAGATTTATGTTTAAACTTTTAATCCCTCATGAGTTTATTTTTGCATATGGTAAGGGATAAGGGTCCAGTTTCATTCTTCTACATATCGATATCCAATTTTCCTAACACCATTTATTGAAAAGAGTATCCTTTCTTAATATTTTTGGTGCTTTTGTCAAAAATCAGTTGGCTGTAAATATATGGATTTACTTCTGGGTTCTCCATTCTGTTCCACTGGTTTATATGTCTACTTTTATAGGAAGTGCATGCTGTTTTGGTTATTATAGCCTTGTAATATATTTAAATTCAGAAAGTATGATTCCTCTACCTTTGTTCTTTTGGTTCAAGATAGCTTTGGCCATTCTGAATCTTCCTTTGTTACATATGAATTTTAGGATTTTTTCTATTTTTGTGAAAAATTATATTGGTATTCTGATAGAGATTGCATTGAATCTGCAGATTGCTTTGGTTAGTATGATTATTCTAATGATAGTCACTCTGATCCATGAGCATGAGATGTCTTTCCATTTGTTTGTATTCTCTTTAATTTCTTTCAACAGTGCTTTGTAGAGATCTTTCACATCGTTGGCTGCATTTATTCCTAAGTATTTTTTGTAGCTATTATAAATGGGATTATCGTCTTGATTTCTTTTTCAGTTATTTCATTATTGTTGTATATAAATGCTTCTGATTTTTGTATATCAATTTTGTATTCTATTATTTTACTGAATTTGTTTATCAAATCTAAGAGGTTCTTGGTAGAGTCTTTTTTTCCCCTAAATATAAGATCATATTATCTGCAAAGAGGGACAATTTGATTGCCTTTTTTTTTTCAACTTGAATGCTTTTTTTTTCTTTCTTTTGCCTGATTGTGCTGTCTAGACTTCTAGTACTCTGTTAAGTAGTAGTGATAAGAGTGGGCATCCTTGTCTTGTTCCCATTCTTAAAGAAATGGCTTTCATCTTTTCCCCATTTAATATCTTCTTAGTTGTAGGTATGCTATATGTAGCCTTTGTAATTTTCAGGTGTGTTTTTTTCTATGTCTAGTATGTTGAGTTTTTTTTATCTAAAATAAATGTTTAATTTTATCAAACACTTTTTCTGCATCTATTGAAATGATCGGTTTTTTTCTTCTTCCTCCAGTTGATGTAATGTATCACATTTATTGATTTATGTGTGTTGAACCATCCTTGCATCCCTGGTAAAATCACTCTTGATCATGATCCTTTTGATTTGCTGTTGCATTTGGTTTGCTAATATTTTGTTGAGAATTTTTGTGTCCATGTTAATCAGGGATATTGGGGATTTTGGTATCAGCATAATACTGGTTACATAGATGAGTTAGGGAGAATTCCCTCCTCCTTGATTTTTTAAAAAAAGAGTTTGGGGAAGATTTTTATTAGTTTTTCTTTATATGTTTGGTAGAATTTGGCAGTGAATTCATTTTCTCATAGGTTTTTCTTTGTTGGAAAACATTGTATTACTGATTTAATGTCACTACTCATTATTGATTTGTTCATATTTTCTGTTTCTTTTTATTCAACCTTAGAATTTACTCATTTCCAGGAATTTATCCATTTCCTCTAAGTTTTCCAGTTTGTTAGTATATAGTTGTTCGTAATAGTCTCTCATGATATTTTGTTTAGTATATAGTTGTTCGTAATAGTCTCTCATGATATTTTGTATTTCTGTGGTATCAGTTGTAATACTTACTTTTTCATTTCTGATTTTGTTTATTTTGGTCTTCTCTCTTCTTCTCTTGGTTAGTCTACCTAGTCATTTATCAATTTCGTTTATCTTTTTGGAGAACCAACTTTTCCTTTCATTTATCTTTTGTATTGTTTTTATAGCTTCTATTTCATTTACTTCTGATCTGATCTTTATTATTTGTTTCCTTCTGCTAGTTTTGTGTTTGATTTGTTCTCTATTTTTTAGTTCCTTCAGGTGCAACATTAGATTGTTTATTTGACAGAGATTATTTCAGTGATGAGATTGTGATTTTAATTTTCTTCTTTATTTTTTTAATCTTCTGAGCTACTTACATGAGTGTACATTCCTTTTATAATGGAGAAAATTAAAGTTATTTTTTATTTTTCAAATATTTCCACATCTTTAGAGGTTTTTTTAAATTATTGAACATTACAAAACTTAGGTCAATGTTCACTTTTTTGTAAAAACCTAGTCGACTACACAGTTATTTTTTTCCTTAAGACCTACTTATTAAAATCTCTGATATGTAAACAATATTTAATGCAGTGAAATCTGCCACTATAAAAGAGATTGTAAATAAGAATTGTTCTTGGTCATAACTCAGTGAAGCAGCCCTATATTCTAAGGTTATAAGAGGTTTACTAAAAGGAGAGAATTTCAGCATTACAAAGAATTAAAATAGCTCATCAGCTACTGTCAAAATCTCAGTTGAAACCATTTCCTAGACTTCAGATCCTCTCAGGGTCATTCTAAGTTTGATGGTTGTAGTTAAAAGCTTTTCTTGTTTGGTTAGAGTACCATCATAATAAGGTCATGGTTTTAAGAACACTCCTTTTACTAGATGGTTTTACATGGGGAGCAACTGCTTTGCAGTCATAGACTGTGCAAGTGTCTCTAGCCAGACCTTCTGCAAACCCGGGCTTATCAAACAGAGAAGCCCAAGAGCAAGCATGTGACTAGAGCAGCACAAATCTATAGCCACTAATTCCAAAGCACCTTAAAATTTGTTTCTGTGATATTCAGTCAAAAACAACGTTAAATTCAAATAATAGGATTTGTAAGGTGAAAGTTGCATAGAGATAATATGTTCTAAATTTCTTTCTTAAGTAGACCATCTAAAATTCTCTGCTAAAAGAAATGATGAAGTCCATGTGGTCCAGCAACTTATGTTATCTAATATCAAAGAGGAAAAGCAAAATAACAATTCTGTAAGCTTTATGTTTTAGATGTTCATTTCAGCTTCTAAGTCAAGTGACTTGTTAAGGTGATGTGTAAAATTTGAAATTCAGAAAACAGAGCACAATTAAGGTCCTCTATAAGTATAGTTGCTCTTGAATAATACAGGATTGAACTGAAAGAATCCACTTATACATGGATTTTTCTTCCACCTCTGCCACTCCTAAGACAGTAAGATCATCCTCTCCTCTTCTTCCTCCACCTCCTCAGCTGACTCAATGTGAAGATGGCTAGGATGAAGACCTTTGTGTTGATACATGTTCACTTAAAGAATAGTAAGCATATTTTCTCTCCTTTATGGTTTTCTTAATATCACTTTATTTTCTCTAGCATATTTAAGAATTTAGTATATGATACATGTAACATATAAAATATGTGCTACTCGACTGTCAACAATAGGCTATTAGTTGTTATTTTTTTTAGTTAAAAGTTATACTCAGACTTTTAAATGCAAGGGCCTCTAACCTCAACTAGAATTAAAGTGGCATTCAGTCCCTCTTAGTTCAGTGTCTTTGTGCTCATTCTTCTTTGTTATTTGTGAAAAATATGTAGATGTCAAACTTTGGTGTTCTCATTTATTCCCATGAGAAAAAAGATGGGAAAAGCTAATTTAAATTGTAAACTCTTGCAAGAATTAATATTGCTTTTTACAGAAGCATATATCAAATTTTTCTTATTGCCTACAACACAGCAAACTCCTAAACTTTATATTTTCATTGTAAAGTATGTCAATAATGGATATCACAAACATTTAACCAGATATGCTTAGGGTTAAAATTATTTTTACTACTTAATTATACTTTTAAATAATCATTCAAAGCTTCATGTTAAGGGCTAAATATTTTTTATAATACGTATTTCCATAATTCTCTTTTAAGTGGGTGTTATTAGCCCACTTCCAAAAACAAGTCATATGTATAGCCATAAAAGAATGCAGTTTGATAGTGAAACTGAAGTTACAAAGCAAGAGTTCAAAGACCATGGTGCTGAGTATTAGTCAGTATTTTCATAGGTCCTAAGGTTAAAGATCATGTATCGTCCCTCAGAAATGCCAACTATAGCATAATTTTACCAGAAGGAATGGGAGGTAATTGACTGGTGTGTTGACAATAATTAAATTTGAGGTCTTTGCCAATAAACTCAATTTATGATATGTAGTGTCATCCTAAAATAAGATCATTAAGTAAAAAGGTGAATATTTTAATATATTGCATGGATAACACACTAACCAGATCTCAACTGATTAAAATTAATGTACAAAGCCCACAAGAATGCAATATTTGGTAAATTATTAACTTATCAAAATATTCAAAATAGTGGACTATTTATGTTTAACTTTTTATTATGAAAAATTTCAGACAAAAAAGAATGATGAATTCCCATGTTTTGGTCACTCTGGTTCAATAATTATCAATCCATGGCCATTTCTGTTTCATATCTACTGGAAGCAAACTCAGGTGCGATTTGATTTCTCGCACAAACATTTCATATGCCTGCCTAAAAGGTAAGGACTCTCTTTTTATATAACCACAATACCATTACTTTTAAGTGTTTAGATTTAACATTTCAATGTTAAAAATTTTAAAACATGGAAACAATCTTTCAATATTATCAAATATTAAAATATTTGCAATTTTCACATTTCCACTTGCTTATAAATATACATCTTTTCACAGTTGTTTATTTGAGTTAGAATTCAATAAGATCCACCTTGCAATTGCTTGTTTTATTTTTAAGTTTCTGTTAATTTATAAGTTTCACCTCTACCTCTTTTTTTCCCCCAATTTCAACTTAATTGTTAAAGAAACTAGAGGGTTTGCATCATAGTCTGTCTTTGTACTCCCTGGTGTCATTTAACATGCTCCCTGGATTCCATATTCATTAAATCGATAGTTCAATCTAAAAGCTTGAGCAGAACAAAAGTTTATTTTTTTCTAGAGTATGTCATAGGTTCAGTTGTGTTTTGCCACCAAAAAGCACATGTCCAATGTTATCTGTTTTTGTGATATTACAGTCATTAATAATAATTGCCTAGCTCCAGTAATTCACTATGAATTACATAATAATGCCATTTCTTTTTGTTTATTAGATGGAATTCCTTTATAAAAAAGAAATACCTGCTCTTCCAGTGCTTGGTTAACCAGGTGTATAAATTTATAGAAAAGACAAGATAAGTGATTTCTTCCTTTCTTTATTTACTAGTTTTCAACTATGACACATTAAGAGTCATTTATTTTAGCTTAGTTTTGTTTGTTTTAGTATTAAAACACATTTTCAACTGTCTTATACTAGTGAATATCAGCTGGAAAGTTGAAATTTTGTAAAGTCCATAAATGTATCACATTGTTGCTTTGTACATGTATATACCTTAGCTCTCCTAATAAATGTATTCTAAATTAAGAGAAAGAGTGAGAGAGAGACAGTCCGAGAGAGAACATACAGAGATGGGTACATAGCATGTTTTACTGTGAAAGGACTGGTTAAGCCCGAGGGGCTAAGCCTGTAAAAAAAAATAATAATAAACTACATAATATGTCCATGTAACGAATACGCATGAGTACCCCCCAAAAATTTAAAATAAAAATAAATTTAAAAAAAAACTAAAGGCATCCTGAGGACTTCAAAATGCAGGAACTGCTACCTCTTTAACTGTAACATAATATATGGCATTTTTAACATGTTCATCTTGAAGATAAAAAATGAAGGAGGGCATGGCCAAAACATGGAAGACTCCGAGTAGCCATTACTGATTTTATATGACTCCTTCCTGACCCCTAGTGTGCTCCTGGTGTCCTGAACAGGGCATACTGTTCAGCATTTACCCCTTCTGGGTATCCAGCCAGGGTCATGGCTACACATGGTTCTGGTGAGTCAAGAGGAGAATGCTTTTTCTTTTATATCTGAGAGGAAACATAGATCTTACTAGGCAACTGGTTTACTGAGATTCTTCAATGCCTTGCCAATTCTAACGGGATAAACTCCAATTTCATAACTTGCCATTCAAGGCCGCTGTAACTAATTAATCCTGGTTATCCTAACTAGTATTCACTATATTTCTTTTAGAGTGACTATAGACTAGAAGAAAAACTACCAAACTATTTACTCTTCTCTGAATATACTTGAACTCCCCTTTCCATGTCTTGTTCATGCTGTTTCACTTTCCTTTTTATCAAACCCCTTTCCACCAGTTGGCATCTTTGATTCATCTGCTCTTGAGTCACAATTGCTAAACCCCTCTATGGTAAATATAATATGGCCTCCAAAAATATCCACATCCTAATCCCTTGAGCCAGTGAATATGTTACCATACATAGCAAAAGGAAATTAACATTGCAAGTGGTATTAAGGTTGGTAAACAACCGACTTTGAAAGAGGGAGATTATAGATTATCCAGGTGGGCTCAGTGTAATCACAAGAGTCTTTAAAAATAGAAGAGGGAAGCAAAAGAATAGGTCAGAGTGATGTGATGGGGAAAAGACTCAACTTGACATTGCTGGCTTTGAAAATGAAGAGAGGGCCAGGCGCAGTGGCTCAGCCTGTAATCCCAGCACTTCGGGAGGCCAAGGCAAGAGGATTGCCTGAGCCCGGGGGTCCGAGACCAGCCTGGGCAATTTGGTGAGACCTCATCTCTACAATAAATCAAAAAATAAGCCGGATGTGGTAGCGCACTCCTGTGGTTCCTGCTACTTGGGAGGCTGAGGAGGAAAGATCACCTAAGCACAGCAGGTCGAGGCTGCAGTGGCCGTGAGCATGCCACAGCACTCCAACCTGGGTTACAAGAGGAGCCCAACTAAAAAAAAAAAAAAAAAAAGAAAAGAAAAGAAAAGAAAATGAAGCCCAGTGAGATCTGTCCTTGTATCTGTGTTGGATCTCTAACCTATACAATTGTAAGAAAATACATCTGCCTTGGTTTAAGCCACTGAATTTGCAAGTAATTTGTTACAGCAGCCATAGTAAACTAATACACCCTCCTTTGTGTTCACAGAGTACTTTGATCCCCTATTATATTTGCGTGGTTGGAGGCATAAATGTAGTGTTTCAGAGTAAGATCATACACCTGGATTCAAATTTCTGTCCTTGTGCTTCTAAGCTGCATGAGCTCAGGCAATTAATGGAACTTCTCTGAACCTCATTCACATCAGGCCAATTGTTCCCAAGTTTCCATTGTATATAGCTTCTCTCCAGGGGAATTTATCACAATTGTAACTGCATTATCAATTGAGTGCTTAATTAGATGTCTCTCTCCCTTAAGATAATGGTCTCCCTGAGGGAAAGAGCCCCATCTAGCTTGTCAGCCACATATTGTATCCCTCAAACAGAGCCACTTAGAAAACATTTGACAGGATTTGAGTAAATTTATCACTTTAGGTGTGACAATACTGCCCAATAAAATATCAATATATTTATAATATCAAGTTGAATTCACTGAATAAGTATAATACAGGGTATTAAAGAACCATCACTCAAGAGATTCCATAATCTTCTCTTTCAACCTCCATTTTCTAAGCTATTTTAAATTTTGGTTATTTTTTCTCCTTTGTTTTCCTGAAATGTTTCACAGCTGCAGGTAAGGCTTCCCAAGGTATCTCCACCTTGACTGGCTCCCTGAAAGTCCGGGGTCTGATATTCATGTTTATGGGTAAAAAATATGAATTTAATGTGATAAACTTTAGGGGACTGATCCAGGCTAATCAACAAAAAAAGCCATTTACTCATTTACAATGAAAAATATGCTCAGAAGAGCAAATTTTTAAAATGCTGGATCACATCCTTTTTTCTAGTAGGAAAATTTACTTGGGAAAAATGTTTTCTTTGAGTTGTAAAAAAAGTAGAGAACAAACAGACAAGCACTATGAACTTATAAACACAGAGTATAGATAGCGGGTACTTCTACAAACAATACTCTATGCAAATACTTTATGCAAGTAATACTCATAAAATAATGATTTTGACATATTTTAATGCATCTAAAAATGGTCATGATCAAAGATGACTGATAGACTCTATAAATAATCTTGTATCCAGACAGCCCCCAACTGAGCAGCTTTTAGAATGTTACATCAAATTTAACACTGTACATCTTGTTTCTAAATCTTAAAGACTTTTTTCCAGTCATCAAAAATTTATGGGAGGCTGAGGTGAGTGGATTGCCTAAGCCCGCGGATTCGAGACCCGCCTGGGCAACTTGGCGAGACCTCATCTCTACAATAAATCAAAAAATTAGCCGGGTGTGGTAGCGCGCGCCTGTAGTTCCATCTACTTTGAAGGCTGAGGTGGAAGGATTGCCGGATCCCAGCAGGTCGAGGCTGCAGTGGGTGGGAGCGGCAACTGCACTCCAGTCTGAGCGACAGAGTGAGACTCCAACTCAAAAAAAAAAAAAATTTAACAATGTGGGCATTCTTTAGAAAGTGTATCACAATAAGCCCTGCTAGTATTTGAAAAAAGTCTATACAACATGCTCTTGGTTTTTGAAGTTCTAACCTTAAACTGAGCCCAACCTTCAAGAAACCACGTAATTGTTTCTTGTGGAAACCCAGGGAACTCTACATCCCGTAGAAACACTTTGCTCTCATTTTATCGTACCCTCAGCTGCTATGAAAGTTGTCTATAAGGAATAAGTTATGTAAAAAAAGAGTGTCAGCATCCTCTCTAAAAGAAAATAGCAGATCATGTTGCTTATACTGTTTATTATATTTCATAATCACAAAGTCCTGAATTATCAAGCAGATTCACATAAAATAAGTCTTCCTCAGCCTCAAGCTTTATTCATGATGTGCAAAGCATTCAGAATAATAATGTTAGTAGCATCAATATCTAGAAACAGATGTCGTTTTTAGAAAACACTTTTCTGCACCTAGTTCCACTTGGTTTCAGTTATATCATTTGATCAGGTGTCAGTCAAGTTAACACAGGGAAACAACTGAGTTTGGGGTCTCATTAAGTCATAGACTTCATTAATCACATAGTCCCGTTCTGGCTATGTATCTAAATCTCATCATCAACACAGCTGCAGCACAAAAATCCATACATTTGAAATTCCTTTATAATAATCTAACTAGACAGATTAGGTGTACCTTTCTAAAAGCATCCCTATAAGAGTTTCATTTATCTTTTAGCCTGTGTATTCCATTGGTCAGTGTTTTCAACAATTCAGGTCACTCTTACCTCAGGCATCCCTAAGAAGAAAGGAAACTAGCCACAGAGCCACTGTTGAATATTACCTTTCCTATTTCCAATCTAAGGATCCTTGGCATAAACAAACTACTCAATGAATTTAGTAGCACAAAAAAATTTCTCTCTCTGAGAAAGCGGTTGTGCTTACTTTTAAGTGACAATGAGAAATATGTAATTCAACATATTACCCTCTTTTTTGCTTTAGCTTCTATAATATCATGCATAAAATAAACACATAATCTTTAAACTATTTATATTCAAGATTTTATTTATATCCATATTTTTTCCTTGGAAATGAATCTTTTCTTTTAAGCAAGCTCAAACCATTTTGGAATAAATTTATTATAAAGAGCTAAAAAGGTATATATTTATTTAGAAAAAAAATCACAGTTATCTTTCTCTTTCCTTCATGAAAGCTCTTTTACCAGTAGACATCAATGACAATGATTTCTTTCTTTCATTGTTGTTATTGTTATTGTTGTTGTTGTTGTTGTTTGTTGAGTCAGAGTCTCACTCTGTTGCCCAGGCTGGAGTGCAGTGGCATGATCTTGGTTCACCACAGTCTCGAGCTGGGCTCAGGTGTTCCTCCCACCTCAGCCTCCCAAATAGCTGGGACTACAGGTGCGCATCACTATGCCTGGATATTTTTTTTTTCTTTTTTTTTTTGGTAGAGATGAGGTCTCACTATGTTGCCCAGGCTGGTTTCAAACTCCAGGGCTCAAACAATCCTCCTGCCTTGGCCTCCCAAATTATGCTAGGATTACAAGTATGGGTCACCACATTGGTATGGGCCTGACATTGATTTCTGATGGCAATATTATTTTTTATCCCTCCATTTGTTCACCTTCTTATACTTTCTTATCACAAACTACCATTTATACATCTCATAGTCAAAGGTCAAGGAATTTACTTCCTATTACTGGGAATGACCCTTCCTTATCACATTTCCCAAGCCTTATCACATTTCTCAAGGAGATCCCAGGGCTGGGTGGGTGTGGTTGCTCACTCCTGTAATCCCAGCACTTTGGGAGGCAGAGACCAGCCTGGGCAACTTAGTGAGACCTCGTCTCCACAATAAATCAAAAAATTAGCCAGGCGTGGTGATGTGCACCTGTAGTTCTGGCTACTTGGAAGACTGAGGCAGAAGGATTGCCTGAGCCCAGCAGGTGGAGGCTATAGTGGCTATGAGTGTGCCACTGCACTCCAGCCTGGGTGACCCAGTGAGACTCTGACTCAAAAAATAAATTTAAAAAAATAGGCCGGGCTTGGTGGCTCAGCCTATAATCCCAGCACTTTGGGAGGCCGACACGAGTGGATTGCCTGAGCCCCCGGTTCGAAACCCACCTGGGCAACTTGGCGAGACCTCCTCTCTACAATAAGTCAAAAATTTGCTGGGCATGGTAGCGCACGCCTGTAGTTCCAGCTACTTGGAAGGTTGAAGCGGAAGGATCGCCGGAGCCCAGCAGGTCGAGGCTGTGGTGGCCGGGAGCGTGCCACTGCACTCCAGTCTGGGCGACAGAGTGAGACACCAACTCAAAAAAATAAAATAAAATAAAAAGGAAGCTTCCTGAGTTAACTGCTCCTACCCTGTCCCACAAACCCAGGGATCTCACTCAGCTGTTGCCTATTTACTTTTTCTGAAGTTCCAAATTTCCTGGACACTGAAGGGCTTGAGAAAATAGGTTTGGTTCTCAAAGCTTGAATAGCTGCTCACAAGCTGAGAGCATGTTCGCTGTGCTTAGATGCGTAATGAAGGGTGATGGCTGTCAGTGTGAGCACAAGAGAGAAGGAATAATGGGAATATGTCCTGTATTTAATGATGAGGCAAAGGGTTTAAAAAGAAGCAGACTACCAGGAAGAAAAAAAAAGACCAAGACTCACTCTAACCATATAAATGTTTTCTCTGTCCAACTACTTCATTCAAAATAATTTAAAGTCAAATTGGGAAGAGTAAGAATGACTATAGTGACAAAGCAAATCTTCTTTTCCTTTCCTTTCCAAATTTCTTATTTTTTTAAAATTTACCTCTGGTTTTTATTGCTGTACAGAACGTTGGTGTCAAATTTATCAATCATTTCCATTAAGGCATCAAAATTTTTAGTTATAATTAGGAAAGTTTTATGTTCTACTTTAATTTATAGAGAATTTCACCTGTTTCTAGTATATGCAAGGTTCCTTTTTTGTTTTCAACTTTGTAAAAAATTCAGATCTCTGCTCAGAGGAGTTATTACAACTTGAAGTTAGAACCCAGTTTTATCTTCTTAAAACATTTCTTCAGTTAACGCCACACAATTTGTTGAAAAGTTCATTTTTTCCTCAGTGATTTAGAAGGCAAAAATTATAATATATATTTGGGTCCATTTTGGGGTTTCTGTTGTGTTGCATTGGGCTGTCATTCTATTCATGTGCCAGTTCACATTAATTTAATTTAGAGGCTATACAGTATGTTATATGTATCAGGATACCCTTCTCATTTCCAATTGCCCTTTTATTTTTCTGTTTGTTTTTTCTCTGTAGCAAGTTGAATGTCTTTTTTTTGTATAAAATTTAGAATAAATTTATCTAGCTCTGTCTTTAAAAACTTGGTTTTTCTATTGAGATCTTATTTGTTTTGAATATAATTAATATCTTTCTGATGCTTATTCATCCTTTCTAAAAATTAAAATGCTTTTCTCTTTGTCCAAATATAGTTTTGTCTATTTCATAAATGTTTTAAAGTTTTCCTCGTAACTTTTGCACATTTGTTAACTTTATACTTTCTTCTCCCATTTTGGGGGTTGTGTTATTTCTATTTATGCAGAGCAATTGAAATTTACATTCTAATCTGCTTTTATTCTTATCTTTGTTTTAGTCTTAGATGTGACAATTAAGTAGATGTAATAATACTCACCAGCAGTCCTTTTACTAAAATTATCTCTTGATTGGATGGAGACTGTACTCTAGCAGATTTCTTAAGAAGTTCTTGCAAGTGCAATATGCCCTGAGTTCGTATATAGTTAAAATATGTTTTCTATAGCTGTGAGAAATTGAAGGATGGCATATAAAACTCTGGTTCATATGTTCTTTCTTGAATTTCTTGGAAATGTTACTCTACTTTATCTGACATAGTATGCCAATGATGACAAGTTCTATTATGAGGTTTTTAATTTCTTACTTTGGGGTTTTTTTGTATCTGCAATTACTTATTTAATTATGTCAATTCATGTTTCAGCATTGTGTTACAATTTCCCTTTGATTTATGGCTTTTTCTCAGGGCAAGACAATTATTATCCTACAGAAATCTTCCATTCTTTTTTAGAAAAAGTGAACAAGTAAATAGTGCTCACTATCTCATCTAGAGCAGGATAAGAGATGTTTCAGTATCAAAGTAAAAAGTGGCACGATTTTCCATTACTACTGCATGGTAGCACTTTGCGTCTCTTACAACTTGATTTTTTTTCTTCCTGGGACTCAGATGTCTCTTTGCTATTAAATAAACCCTCTGGCTGCTTGTCCATTACCTATCTTCAATTATTTCTTTTCTAATGCTGTCTTCAGTGTCTGAAATGATGAGAAATTGAGCATTTTTCCCTTGGAGAATATAAGTTGGTTCTATCTTGCTAGCTGAGCCCTACATATCCAAAATCAATAACCTCAATTTCTTCCCACATTCCCTAAGATTTAAAGAAAAATTAGGATGCTGTAAATAAATATGGTACCAGATGCACTCCAGCAAATGATAGCTCTTGGAATAGCATCTGAAATGACAATGTGTATTCACTTGGAATTCAGAAATGAAAATGTCCCAGTGCCTTGCTTTATTGCTGAAGGGAATCAGCCTTATAACACAGCAATTGCGCATTCCCACCAGCTGACAATGAAATGAATACCCTGTAGGAGCTGAGATGATTGTGGCATTAAACTTAGTAGCCTCTCCATGATCCTGCAAGACTGCTACTGAATCTAAACTAAATCAGTTCTGAGAAGAGTCTGTGTAGAACTTGTTCATCATTTAAAACCTGGAGGAGGAAAAAATGAGTGAAATCAAATGAGTTAGAAAAGACATTATCAAGTAAGAGACAGCTCAGGGATCCGTTTTAGATCAGGCTGAGAAAATAGGACAGAAACAGCCAAACAGCCTGAGGAGAGTTGACATCATCTGCAAAAACCTGAGAGATTGTTTTATTACTGTCATCAGTTGTGATGATGATAATAACAGTGATCTGGTATGCAGTGAACACAAAACAATGCACTAGCAACAGCACTGGCTATAGAAAGAAAAGAACCATACAGATTTTCTCGCTAGTAAACTTGTAATCTACGTTACTCAGGTATGACCAGAGTAGGGACACTGAGGGAATTAAAAGTAGATGCCTGCACATATATTATGCATCTGCACATATATTATGACGCTGGCATTAGTTCTTTTATCGAATCTTTTGCTTAGAATGATAATGAGTGAGTAAAAGATAAGTGCTAGGGTCTTTGGTGTGAAGGGGAGAAGAATATTTTCAACCCATAGAAAAATATCCATGGGTAAAGCTTTGTGAATATCTCCTTTAAGATTCACAACAGCGCAGTCAGTTAGAGACTATGATTTCTGTTCTACATAGAGTAACTGAGGCTTAGAGAACTTAAGAAAATTGTCCAAATGCAGGCATCCTGTAGGGAGAGCAGGTAGCTGGAAGTCCAGTGAGGCAGAGCTACAATATTCCAGATGGAAGATCTTGCACCAAAGCTGGACAAGGAGATCAAATGAAAGATACACTGAATGTGTTCTCCTCCATATGGACCTTTCTCATCTACATGACCCTGTGAGTTACTCCTTTCATGTTAAAAAAAAAAAATTGGACAGCACAAGAAGATTGGGCATCACATGTGAACGTATAAAATGAAGGACACGGTTACAGTTCTTATATTCCCATAGTATACAGTCATGCATCGCTTAATGACAGGGACATGTTTTGAGACATGCATCATCAGATGATTTCATCATTGTGTGAACATCATAGAGCCATAGCCTACTACACACCTAGGCCATAGGGTACAGCCTATTACTACGAGGCTACAAACCTGTACAGCATGTTACTGTACTAAGTACTGTAGAAATTGCAACACAATAGTAAATATCTGTGTATCTAAACATAACTAAACTTTAAAAAGGTACAGTAAAAATATGATATGATAGTCTTACAGAACTACTGCCATACTAAAATGCCATTATGTGATGCACAACTATACTTTTAGACTTATGCTCCATTCTGCAAATGAGTAGGCCCAGAAAGATGTAAGATACTTTTTAATTGGATAGACATAAAATTCAACTTTTTAAGACCAATTTTAGCTCTGGTGACTGATCTTTACAGCTAAAATATAAAATTATTTGGGAAGTATGAAAAATTATTGAGGTAATGCCGCATTTTTTTTTTTTTTTTTTGAGTTGGAGTCTCACTCTGTCGCCCAGGCTGGAGTGCAATGGCACACTCATGGCCACCCCAGGGTTTTCCTGCTGGGCTCCAGCAATGCGTTCGCCTCAGCCTTCCAAGTAGCCAGAACTAAAGGCACGCTACCACGCCCAGCTAATTTTTTATTTATTGTAGAGATGAAGTCTCGCTGAGTTGCCCAGGCAAGTCTCGAACCCACGGGCTCAGGCAATCCACTCACCTCGGCCTCCCAAAGTGCTGGAATTACACACTGAACTGCTGAACCTGGCCAATAGTACATTCTCACATCTGTGGTGTTCAGCCACCATTAGTGCTGATCCCATTGTAAATCATGCCAAACTCCACTTCTTAACAAGTATTAATTATAATTGGATTAAGCAAGAGTTTGAGTCTAGCCTGGGCAACATAACAAGACCTCATCCTTAAAAATATCTTTTTAAAGAAGGAGAATTATGTCTAAAATGGCACCATCTTGACAATTTACCTTTTTGCTTCTGTTCTTCGTATATTTGTGAAGCGTTCCTTACAATTAATTATACTTTGTGGAAGCACAAAAGTACCACTGACATTTAAGCACAGGACCATTAGTCTGTATTTTTAATAAACATACAAATCAAGGAAAACTAACAGAAAGATATTAAATATTTTTAACCGTGTTATTATCTGCGGTAATTTTCTGTATGCTTGATTCATCAATTACAGAAAAATATGATTAGAGACCCCATTTTGTTTTGCAACTCTATCAATTCGTCAACACCGGGGTGGCTGTGAGTGTGCCACGGAACTCCAGCCTGGGTGACAGAGTGAGACTCCAACTCAAAAAAAAAAATTCTTGTTTGAAATATTTAAAGGTGTCGCTGCTTAATACACTTAAGTTTAAAATATGCTGAATTAATATTTTTAAAAATTATATTGTAATCTTGTTTGCCTTTAATAATGCTTTTTGCCTTGAAGTTTTCTTTGTAAGATGCTTGTATAAGAATACCATCTTTCATTTGGTTAGCAGTACCTTTTTCCATTCTTCGACTTTTATGTTTTCCTTGTATGATACTAATATAAGTATACCAGATTTGTTTTGTTAGGAATATCTTTTTCTGCTCTTTGATTTTTAGCATTTTGGGATCTTATTAACAAGATATAGCCAAGTTGCATGCATGTGTGTTTTTAAATCCAATCTGAGAAAAAAAAAATAACTGTCCCATTCTGCCAACTTTCTAACTAGAGCATTTACTCCATATATCCATAATAATTACTGAGATATTTTGACTTATTTCTGTGGTCTTATTTTTGTTTTCAATATTGATTTTTCTTGACTTTCTGTTTTATTAATTATGTTTTTGTTCTATTTCTTTAAATTACAAGTTTGGAAAATACATACCACATTCCTAGTCTTTTAGTTACTTTAAACTTTCTGTCATGAGCATTGAGCTTCTTAAAGTATGACTTCAAAAAATATCCTTATCATCCTCCCAAACCATGTAATGATCTTAGAATGCCCAACCACTCCTGATCTATTTGATGTTGCCATCGAGCATTTTAGTTTCTTTGTGGTTTCCTTTTTATTCCACAATATGTTGTTGGTGCTGTTGTTTTTCCAACCAGTGTTTGTTTAGCCATTTCTTTGCTGCTTATTTCTTTCTTCCTTCATGTAAGATCATTTCCCTGAGTTTATTCTCCTGCCTGGAAACACCTTTAAAAATCGCTTTTAGTTAGGATTTTATGAGGCTATTATAGTCAGAAAATTAGCACATATATGACCAGTATCTAATCTGTGGATCTTATTCAATCTTTGCCATTTGTTCCAAGGAGGTCTATGGCTTGCCCTTGGTCTCCTTTAAGCTGGAACCATTCCTGAGTTTTTTATTGTTTTTCACGAGCTTACTATATTCGAACAGCACAGGCCAGTTATTTCACAGAATGTCCTTCATATTGGATTTGTCTGTTGTTTTCTCATGGTTAGATTCAGATTATCATTTTTGGCAACAATGCCATAGAGTTGATTGGTGTTCTTCTTAGAGTATTACATCGGCAAACACACAGCTGTGATTTGCCCCATTCCTGGTTATATTAAATTTGATTACTTGATTAATGTGGTGTCTGTCATATTTCTTCACTCTAAATTTACAGTTTCACAAGTAAGTATTTTGAGAAGAGATACTTGGAAATTATGCAATTATTCAGTTTCCCATAATTTTCAACCACTAGTTTTTAGCATCCATATGTAATTTTTGTCTGAGTCAATTATTACTCTAATGATGATCAACAGAGAATTTTCTAATTTTATCCCTCTTTCTTTACTTATCTAATTTTGTCATTCATTCTCTCTTTACTTATAAATTGATATTCTACTGTAATAAATATCCCTATTTACTTATTTGTTCATTTGTTTGGGGACAAATGAACAAATGTATTTTATACATTTAGTTATAATTTGTTACTATCATTGTTTTTTTTTACTCAATAGTCCCATATTTAGCCAGTAGAATCTTCTTCAACCTGGCTGCTCCTGTGTTTATTTGACATCAATAAATTAATATTTGAGCACTCTGTGTTAATACAAAAAGATGCTTCAGGTACATCTTGTACTTTCTCTGTCCCATTCCCAGAATTCGCCCTTTCTCCAAGGTTTCTTGACCTTTTAGTGGAGAATCATACAAAAATAAACCCTTACATTTGGGAGATAAGTTCCAAGACCTCCAATGGATGCCTGAAACCACAGATAATACCAAACCTATGATGTTCTATCTTGTACATACATATTTATGACAAAGTTTAATTTATAAATTAGACATTGTAAAATATTAACAATACCTAATAAAACAAAACAATTATAACAATATACTGTAATAAAAGTTACGTGAATGCCTTCTCTCCCTCAAAATAGTTTATTATACCGTAGTCATCTATTTTCGGATCATAGTTGACTGTGACTAATTGACACTCAGAGAAATGAAATCATAAATAAGGGGGTACTGTTGTATTTAAAAATTGAAATATGAATGGGCAAACACAGAGAATTTTTAAGGCATTGAAACTAGCCTGTATGGTACTATAAACCTAGATAAAATCCACTATACATTTGTCCAAACTCATAGAATGAACAACACCAAGATTGAACTCTAATGTAAATTATACGTTTTGTGTGATTATGAAATATTCATGTAGGTTCATCAATTGTACCAAATGTTCCACTCTGGTGATAACTATTGCTGATAAGGGAGGCTATACATGTGTTAAGTAAGGGAGTGCATAAGAAATATCTGTACTTTCCACTCAATTTTGCTGTGAACCCAAAACTTTTTTAAAAAATAAAATATTTTTGGCCTTCCAGCAAGATGGCGATGGGGCAACTTGGTCTGTGAGACCCTCTGTGAAAGAGAACACACATAAAGACTCTAGCTCTCTCCCAGGGCTGCAGCTGTCTGCTCTTCACAAGGAGCTCAGCCGCGGCCACAGCTCAAACACCTAAGTGGTCTGGGCCTCTGCTGCAGCCGCGGATGCTGCTGCCACCACCATCACTCCACCCACACCTGAGGCGACCCACGACTTCAGACCATGAAGCCCCCGCAAGCACAATCTACTGAGATAGGTGCCGCTGCTCCCACTGCCATACCCAGCCCATTGCCCAGAGCCAGGCTCATGGAACTCCTTCCATGTACCATGAGGTGGCTGCCACCACCGACGCTACCGTTGCTTGCTCCCTCCCATCCTGGGAGGTCTCCAGCTGCTGTGAATAAAGATCAACCAGAGCAGTGAGATAGCACCACCTGCTGATGATCCTAGGCAACATCAAAATGGGAAAGACAGAAGCTCTTTCGCCTTGATAAATAGGCCAGATCTGAGTGATAGACTTGGCAGGGAGCCCAGATCTGAACCATGCTACACAGCAGGCCAGGGGCAGCTAACCCTAACTGTGAACAAATCTACCAGCCTGCAAAGACAGCAAGAAATAAGAGCTGAAAGGACATTGAACTTAAAGGAAAAGTCTCAGAGTGTGCTTGGTTGGTTCTGTTAGTTTATTGACTTTAGTCTATTCCTTTAGTTTTGTTCTTTTTTTTCTCTGTCAACCCCATCTTTATATGGAGAAATAGCACACCAATAAAGAGGCTGGTTAGCTTGTATGTTAGCATCATTGTATGTTTTAGTTTTTTGTATGGTTGTTGGTTAGTTTGTAGTTGTGGTTACTGTTTTCCTTTTAACTTGTTTCAGTCTTTGTGTCTCTTCATTTGTTAGTTGGTACGCTTGTCTGTTTTCCCTCTTTCTCTTCTCTCTCTCTTCACCCCCCTCCTCCCCTCACTGCCTGCTCCATTCTCTTCCCTCTGTTAACCTCATTTTGCTTTCAGGGAGTAATCCTACAACCCCACTGCATGGACAGATTCCTAGGCAGTGGAAAGTGGGTTTCAGATTATCCATAAACCTTTCGGCAGATACTGGGCTCTGCAGATAGATTTTGAATCACAGCTCCCCCCTTAATTAAATCTCAAAACTGCGAAAAGGACCACCTCCAACCTACAGTCCAACTCCAGAATTGAACAATGCAAAAGGGATAGACATGAAGAAGAATAGGAGACTGAACAAACAGAAGTAAAAGCAACCCCTCCTCCACCCCTAAATAACTGCATTAAAGAAGATGGGGAAGTGGGGGAAAGGAGAAATCTGCACAAATGAAGAAAAACCAAAAGAAGAATATGAGTCTCACACACACCACTGGGAGGTTGGACACTGAGAAAACAGACTTCAGAATGCAAACAATGAAGAGCCCCCGGAATGACTGGTCATATGCAATAAACCCAGACATCAAGACATTAATAGAGTGAATTTAAAAAATTGAGGAGAGACAAGAGGAAAATAGGAAGGAGCTGATAACAGAAATAATAGCAGCAAAGAATACTGTGATTGAAATACATAACAAACTAATAAGCGTGGAAAGCAGAATTATCCAAGCAGAAGAAAGAATCTCAGAGCTTGAAGACCAAAATACAGAACTAACCCAAACTTTCAAAAACATAGAAAAGAAGCTTTAAAAGACAGAACAAAACCTTAAGGAGATGAATGATTACTTCAAGAGACTGAACCTAAGAGTAATTGGCCTTTCTGAGGCAGATAGAGAGACAGAGACCACACTGGAACAAACATTTCATGAAATCATTCAAGAAAACTTCCATCATCTCATCAGTGATGCAAAAATTCAAACACAAGAGATTCAGAGAACTCCTGCAAGACAATAAATGAGAAGACCAACTCCCAGACCCAAATAATTTGCCTAAACAAAGTAGGTATAAAAGAAAAATTCCTAAAGGAAGCAAGAGAAAAAGATCAGGCTACCTACCAGGGAAGACCAATTAGAATAGTAGCATATTTGTCTATAGAAACCCTTCAGGCAAGGAGGGCTTGGAGTCCTATCTTCAAAGTTCTAAAAAATAAACAATTTCAACTGAGAATAACCTACCCAGCCAAGCTAAGCTTCATCAGTGAGGGAGAATTGGAATCTTTCCCAGTATCCAACCCCTAAGAACTTAAGCTGCCACCAGACCACCTCTACCAGAAACACTTAAGAAAGACTTGGACACAGGAGAAAAGGAAAAAAGAA
>CAUYQG010157292.1:0-19064 GCA_963574415.1 Tarsius wallacei | reverse complement strand
CTGTATTGGCCATCATCATGTTTCCAGATCTGAGAAGAATGATGTTGGTAACTTAATGGGTATTGCGTTGAATCTGTAGATTGCCTTTGGTAGGATGAACATCTTAACAATGTTGATTCTTCCTACCCATGAGCATGGTATATTTTTCCATTTGTGGGCTGTCTCCCTGCTCTCTTGATGGTTTCTTTTGCTTTGCAGAGGCTCGTTAATTTGATGAGATCCCACTTATATACCAACAACAGGCAGGCAGAGACCCAAATAGAAAGCACAATCCCATTCACAATAGCCACCAAAACAATTAAATACCTCGGCATCTTCCTAACCAGAGAAGTAAAAGACCTTTACAATGAGAAGTACAAAACACTGCTCAAAGAAATCCAAGAAGACACAAACAAATGGGAAAATATACCATGCTCATAGATGAGAAGAATCAACATTGTTAAGATGTCAATCCTACCAAAGGCAATATACAGATTCAACACAATACCCATTAAGTTACCAACAATATTCTTCTCAGTCCTGGAAATGACAATACAGAATTTCATATGGAAGCATAAACAACCACGAACAACCAAAAAAATCCTTAACAAGAGAAACAAAGCAGGAGGTATCACACTTCCAGACTTCTAACTCTACTATAAGGCTACAGTAATCAAAACAGCCTGGTACTGGTATAAAAACAGGCACATAGACCAATGGAACAGGATAGAGATTCTGGAAGCAAAGCCTCAATCCCTTAATGAACTCATCTTTCAAAGTCTCCAATAACAACTACTGGGGAGAGAAAAACCTGTTCAGTAAATGGTGCTGGGAAAACTGACTGACCACATACAGAAGATTGAAACAGGAACCCTACCTATCACCATACACAAAAATTAACTCTAAATGGATCAAAGACCTAAATGTAAAACCTCAAAACTATAAGAGTCTTAGAAAATGCAGGAGACAACCTTTTGGAAATTGGAACTGGGAACCAATTCCTACTCAGAACCCTGAAGGTCAATACCTTAAGATATAAGATAAATAAGTGGGATCTCATCAAATTAACGAGCCTCTGCAAAGCAAAAGAAACCATCAAGAGAGCAGGGAGATAGCCCACAAATGGAAAAAATATTTGCCAACTATATATCTGACAAAGTCCTAACATCTAGGATCTACACGGAACTCAAATGCACTGAAGGGAAAAAAATAAACAGCCCCTTTAAAAAGTGGACAAAAGACATGAATAGACACTTCTCAAAAGAACATATACGAGCAGCCAACAGACACATGAAAAAGTGTTCGACCTCACTCATCATTAGAGAAATGCAAATCAAAATCACATTGAGAGACCACCTAACTCCTGTAAGTATGGCCATCATTAATAAAACAAACAACAGCAGATGCTGGCGAGGATGTGGAGAAAAAAGAACGCATCTACACAGTTGGTGGGAATGCAAACTTGTACAACCTCTCAGAAAACAGTCTGGAGATTTCTGAAAGAAGTAGAAATTGACCTTCCATATGACCCAGCAATTCCCCTATTGGGAATATACCCGGAGGAACTCAAATTATTCTACAAAGAAGACACCTGCACACGAATGTTTGCTGCAGCTCTATTCACAATAATAAAAACATGGAACCAACCATGTTACCCATCAAATTTGGACTGGATAAAAAAATGTGGTACATATATGCAATGGAATACTATGCAGTCATAAAGAAGGACAAATATGTGGACTTTGCAGCAAACTGGATGGATTTGGCGTTGATCATACTCAGTGATTTACCATATGTTCTCACTCATAAGAGGACCTTGAACAATTATAATGCTATAAGAAAACGATTGGCAGTAATGGGAAGCTGTTGGTGGGGAGGGGAGTGGGATTGGCAGTTGAGGAAAACTGCTAGGGGAAGGAGGGGCATACCTTATTAACAGGGGTACCTGCATGATCAATGTTTTTATACCTAACCCTGAATAGTACCCCACATCTTTACAATAAAAATTAAAAAAAAAAGATTGGTTGTAACTTGCCTTAGGCAATAAAATGTGTGTGTAAAATGACTTGTGACATTTTCAGGTACAAGTTTGTTCCCATCACATGGCTACTTCTCCTAGGATATGACATGGCATGTTTCACAGTGTGGCTCCACCTTCAGCTTTAATAGTATACAGAGCACAGTTACAGCTAACCTTCAATACATATAATCATGTGTATACAACAACCTTAATTTTTCAGTCTACCAAAATTTGGAGTAATTTATTACTGAGACTTAATTTAACTAAAGCTGACTGAACAGATAAATCATTAAATAATTAATGTATTTTCAATGAACACTTTCTAAATCTTTAAATTTCAGGAAAAGATTTAATGAGCAGATAGATATTTGTTTTTCTCATTTCTGTAAAGTTCGTTCCTATATTTTTAGATGGAAAAATACTTGCACATATTATTTCCACATCCATACAACATTATCTCAATATTAAGTCATCCATTTTAATAAACACATCCTATATGGATGCATACTATATGCATGTATATTTAGTTGAATCATCCAAATATTACCTATTCATCAGTTTATTTAACAGTTGCTATTAGTAACCTATTATACAACCAATAATAATTTTCAAAATATTTCTACCTTTTCACACACTTATAGTATAAAATATTGGAAAATATAGTTTTTTAATACAAAATTCCTAACATTACATTTCTAGAAAAGTTTTACTCTACAGATAAATTAGGCTTCTGCTTCAGATGATTAAAATGGGACTATCTTACTCATCTTTGTATCACCTAAGATGAATACCATTATTCTTCACACATATCCAGTTCAATAAGTGTGCTGAATTGAATTTACTAATTTTTACCTTAGCTGTTAAAAATAAAGTGAACATTTTATTTGTTTAACTTGTCAGCTATTTACTTATTTAATTTTGCATTTTGTATTTGTGTTAAAGCAATGCAAATATTTCAAAAGTAGACAAAATATAAATTAGATACAGTCTTTGACATTCTTATAGAAGCATGATCTCATTCTAATTAGTTGTTAGTAGCAAAACACTTTTATGTTGTTGAATTGCACATACTTGAGGAAAAGTTTTTTTCCAACATAAAACCATGGCAAAACAACATAAAGTAATAAAAAGTATTAATGTAATAATATTTTGACTCAACAACTCCAGTACTTCCTTTTTCCCTCCACCTATTTTACAAACTTTACAAAGTGAACTCCAATACGATTTGTGTTTGATACAGTTTTGTATGTCATGCCTTTGAGTATTGCTTTTAAAAAATCATCCAAAAGATATGACTTAAATAAAATCACATTTAAGCTATAGAAAATATTATATTATATTACCTCTATTTTCTCTAATTTTTTAGCAGAACTTAATTTTTGCCTCACTTTTAACCAACTTTGTATGGTGTTGAATACAATTGGAGAATTAGTATCAATGAAAAAAATTAACTGTAGATCACTGCCACATCTTCATTTCTTGATATAAATCAAATATAATTATGAGAAATCTTCATTAGTTTAAATCATTTTGTGGCACTGAGGTATGAACTTCTAAGCCAGAAATATCAGGAAAATAACACACACACACACACACACACACACACACACACACACACACACGGTGCCAAAAATTAAGCAAATAAAATAAGGTTTTATTTTAATAATCACCTTTGTTTATAAACATTTCTTGATGTAAGAATCATTCTTATTAAGTTGGATAAAAAGGGAGGATAAAAATACGGAAGGAGAAAAAGAATTATTATGCAATTTAAGTTACCAAAAGAGTTATGCTTTCTGAGAGTAAAAATAAGTCTTCTACCATATTTCATCCCTCTGTGTCTAGTAGCTGGCTAACTTTACTATGAAAAAAAGGAAGAAAATAGTAAAACCACTAAATTTCCCACACAAACATTAGCTATAGTCAATCTTGGTCATACTGATATTATCTTGCTTCCTTTGTGGGGTTGATTTCTTCCTTGCAAATCATAATAATTTCTAATCTTAGAGTAAGATATAATGATGATAATATTAAGAATGAATAAAAAATAGCATAAGGAAATTTTAAATGGAATGATTCTTCAGTTTCCTGGGAGATGTCAGCACTAGGTGTTTAAAATAGCATTTTATAATGTCAAAAAGAGTGTTTTTGCACTAGCTTCACCATAAAGTGACATTAAAAAACAAATTAAAAATTTATGCCAAGCTAGAAAATACTTTTGAATTGTAAACGTGACACTTAGTTGTGCCAATGAATCAATCTACTTGTCAGCAAAAAGCAAAATAAAATGAAACAAAACATTCTTCTAACTACTCTCTTCTTTATTTTAGCTTAATGTGTTGATGAAATAATTGTGAACTTTTGAATATGTTTATTGTTCAGGAAATGAGTATTTTAACAGGAAAAGTTCTATTAAAATAAAAAATGATGACTGTGACATACCTAGGTTTTTGCTACTGTTATTTTTTTGTTGATTTAATATGGACCTACATTTGACTAATAACTGGCCCATTTAGACACTACATATTGTTAGTATCAGAATAAAAACTATTCATCCTTCATGATCATAAAAAAAAAACCTAGAAATCTAAATCATCATCTCCACTCCAAATGACTCAATGGGATGACATGCTACCAGAAATATTTCTCAATATTAGAAACCTAGCAACGGAGACATCAAATTTGTCAGCAGAACCGCAGATATGACTCTATCAATAATCCATGGCACTTTTGTATTCCCCATCTGAGGCTATTATACAGCTTTGGATGACAGCCGGCTTCAACTTCATCATATGATCCACTGGGACAGAAACTCATAACTGGCTTTCAACACAGAGCCTTCGTATAAAACGTAATAACACAGCCAGTTGGTATAGGGGAGATTATAAGAGTGCAGCAATGAACACAAAAGTTTGGGGAAAAGCAGTTTGACATAAAAACTAACAAAAACAAGCCCAGAAGGACGGCTCCTTAAATGTTAAAGGCAAGAAAGAAATAGGCATCTTAGAAAGTCATGCTCTGGATAGTTCAAAAATTGTTTCCTTTTAGGAGCTGCAGCTATTCATTGTAAATTGCTCTACACAGTTCCACACACCTTCCATCTACATACACACGTACACAATCGCCAAGCGTGAAAAAGTAATGCCCTCAAAGCATGCCACCCAACAGTACTAGAGAGTCTATCGCTTCTAAATATAGTTTACTAATTTACTTCCCAAAATTATAATGTATTGCTTCCAGGATATTTCGAGAGAACCTCCATGGTGTGGTTAAGATACCTGGTGAGCTGATGTGCTAGAGATAGTTTGCACCCCTGATAAAAGCTGATGGTTTCTGGGATTTTGTGAGCCAGTTGTTAAACACAGACATTATTAAAAATTAAATATATAAATTATACTAAACAGGATAATATGTAAAAACCATCACGTTTTAATATGTTGTTACCATCTTTATTACCATTTTTAACTATTAAATATACTGTTAAAGTTATTCACACTTATGTATCCATAAGACAGAAATATCGGTATAATGGTATGCTCCTGTGCATATTTTTACCACCCTGTCCCTAATGAAGCTACACTGGCATATTAGTAGCCTAAAATTAGCCACAGCAGGAGTATTTACATCATGAGAATCAGCAAATTCCTCAAGTCATAATTCTCTTTTGTCAGGGTCAGGATTCCCTTTCCTCCTCTGAGAACCGGTTGTTGAACATTGACTGAATCACTGGGTTCATAAGTTTTATATTATCAACACTAGGCTTTGTGTTTGCAAAGTGATATACTTATTCCAGTCACTAGACACTCTTGCTGAAATGTAAACTAATAATGTGACTACTTCTTTTGAAGCCATCAAAGATAAGAAATGATTCCCATAGGATTCTCAAGAGTGTTATTAAACTTAACTTAGCAACCAACTTTACTTGTGTATTCTAGGAGTTGAAAATTTTCTTTAACTTATATGCCATTAATTCTACTCTTAAAGTAAAAAATACAAAACCTAAAAGTAGAAAATGTCTAAAATGTTCAATGAAAGCATTTCAAAGTAAAAAAAAATCTTTAAAACTTTTTAAGCATTGTTCTTTAAGTTTAATAGTAGGCATATATCTACTGCCATTCGTAATCACTGGTAATGTTTTAAGGATTGACTGAAATTGCATTCATGTAAAAATCAATGAATAAATGACTAGGAACTCAGAGAAAACAAGACAATATGACCTACGAGTTATACACTCTGTTCTATGATGGAGAAGTGGGTGAAAATGTGCCTTGTACTTTTGGTTCAGCTCTTTGACCTGACACCAACTATGGAACAACCTATTTGCTTTCCTGAAGAGATAATGGGAGTGATGGTAGAAAACATGGTAGAAATAAGACCTGCACTTGAATTGCTAGATATGCAGCTGGGTATTGATAATATTTTCAAAGAACATCTCTGGAAATTGTTCAAAAAATCATGTGGTATCCATATGAATCAGAAATGGAAGCTTACTTTAATATCAAATATGCATTTAAGTTGCAAACCTACAGAATTTAACAAACTGATGACATTTAAAAGCTACAGAGTGGCTTTCTCAAGAGTTGAAAAATAATTTGAACACTACTTATAGACTGATAGTATTGGAAAAAACCTTGAGGAATTATCCGGTCCAGTCTCAATTTCTAAGAAAGATAAATATCTATCAATCCAAGTCTCTGGCATCTATTCTATTCTGAAATATCACAAAAAGAAAACACTCATTTGACATCCATTGATAATATTGTGTGTGATTTATTATCACCAATTACTTTTTTTAACAACTTTTTGACTAGAGTTATATCCACACATATGTAAATACTCATTGTTAAAATGTATATATTAGCCTTTTACATTTCTGCATGTGTAAATCAAATAATGAGTGGTCATCATTAAGACAAAATTCAAAATAAGAACAAGAAAATGTAAATACTAAGGTTTTTCATATTTTTTTAAGAATTAAAAAATATCACAATTGTTTCCTTGATTAGGTCACAGATTTAAGATAACAATAGTGCTAGAAACATTTTTTTGTTTATATGATTTACACACTGTTTGTACTTTAAATGTTCATACTATACACATATTCCCATGCCAGTTAAATAAAACATTGCATCTATAGTGTTTGCTAGAAAGTTACATTCAAACTGAAAAATGACAGCAATTTAAAATTTGTTTTCTTCTAGGCCAAATGCTTCATATAAGTAATCACTGTGTAAAAAAATAATGATGACCATAAAGGTAGGTAGTGACAATTATTGCTTAAATGTTCATACAGTTTTCTTTTGCTTAAATAAGCCATACTCCCTCATTACTTATAAAACAAACTAGTAATGTAGAAATAATATAGCATATATATATATATATATATATATATACTGCATTTTAAAAGCCTTTCAATATGCAAATTTGAATTTGAGATCAGAATTTATATGTGAAGTTCAGACTAAGAATATGAAGAAGCAGTTAATTTGTTTTTGAATTATAATGAATTCAGGTTGTTTGTTGGTTTCCCATTCATACTTCAAAGATAATTTATAAATATACAAGAACCTAACGGACATAATTACTTAGGTAGAAGAGTTACTATGAGTTATATAAAGAATTTATCTCTGCTATTCACTGTCCTGAAAAAATTTTGATCTAAAATAAATTTATGTACATCTATTAAGTTGATTTTGGCGGTTATTCCTTTGCACCTAATGTATTCTCCATCTAGTGATCCAGGTGCAAGTACCATGAGAAAAGAACTATGCCTCACATTTATTTGCTTACCAACTTTTTTATTATAAAAATCAAATATCTATTTTTATAAATCTTATAAATGTCAATATTGCATTTAGAAAAAAAGATGCTTTTATAAATATAAAAATTTTAAATGAAATTTTAAAAATAAATTATGTGGTAAAAATTTGTAATGGCATTCTGTTAAAAATAATGCTTTCTTATTAAAAATGGTATCAGTTCAAGATTCCATATTCCAGAAAAAGTACCTGAAGTGAGGGAGACTATTAAAGACTGAAGGTTCTGTAAATCCAAAATAATAAATAAAAAGGATAATAACAAACTTAGAACAAATCAAGAATTTCTTGACTTTCAGTACAATTTATTTTCCCTATAACATGCTAGTTTATTTCATTACAATCAAAAGAAATGTGAGATGGTGACTCTTTTGTAAATCACTGTTAACAAACAGTCTAGGTTAAATAGTAATAACAACAACAATAATATATTCAGCAAATTCCTTGTTGATTGGTCAAATTCCATTGTATCTATATATAAGTGCTGATCAAGAAATTAACTCAGGAATTTAATAAGAGTGTTATTTATTCATTTCACTTCAATAGAATGAAGTAGTCAGAAATTTAAGAAGAGAGGAATGCATGAAGAGTTTTCACCTTCATTACTATGATCAATTTCATTTGAATTCACATTGTGTACAAATACAAAGCTATGTCATTCTGTGGGAATAGCAAACAGTTTAAATTATGTGGTTTAACAAAGTAGAAAAATAAAAGTTCAATCTATAATTTACTGGTTTCAAATAACTTTGAAATTCCAAGAGTCTGAACATCCCCAGAGTCTGTAGACAAAAAGAGAGGACAGTCACATTGAACAATATATCATTAACAATTTAGACATTAGTGGTACAACTGCAAGGCCAATGCACTGATTTTTGTTTGTGTTTTGCATTAAATTGGTATTTTATTTTTTTGATCTTCTAAAGCCTGTATGTACCTTTATGTTCATAGCTAATACTTAACAATTTGTCTAAAATAGGCTAAGATCATGCAGTTTTTCTGGATGCTCAAATAAATACTTCCATTAAATTTTCCCTTTATTATGCTACAAAAAATTATTTTTCATGCAAATATCCTGAAAATACTGAAACACAAAGATAAACAGATAATATATTGTTTATTTTTTTTTGTTTTTGAAAAGAAAGCTAAAAATAATTGACATCTATATTTACAAACAACTGTTGTTTAATAACCAGCAAATGCTTTTGTTCATTGAAAACACTTTTTCTAGCTATTTTGGGTTTTTATTTATGCATATATTAAGCCATAAAAAATAAATATTCCCATTCACTGAATATTTTAAAGGACAATGTTTTATTTTCCTGCTTATATTTTGATCTTTTTAAAAATTGAAATTAAAAAAATTGTAAATTATAAATTTCTGCTGCAAAAATAATTTTATAGAGAGAATAATACATAAATATGAAGTGAAATAATAATATATAATTTTTATGGCCTGGGTCTTGATCTGCCACTCAGGCTAGAGTGCAGTGGCACAATCATGGCTCACTGCAATCTAGAATTCCTGAGATCAAGAGATGCTCCCAACTCAGCCTCCTGTATAGCTGGGACTACAAGTATGCTCTATTTTAAAAAATAGCCTGGCTAATTATTTTATTTTATTTTTTGTAAAAACAGGATCTCACTATGTTGCCCAGGCTGATAATTAATAAATGCAAATATCCATTCTATCAATGGTAGGAGAAAATTGACTTCCTTAAGATATAGTTTGATAAGTGCTCAGTCTCAAATATATACAAATACTAACAAAAATGTTCTTAATCTTGTGATCTTCCTAAGGAATTTTTTTTTTTACTCCCTGTTGTTCCCTCTCTCAATGGTTACACACATCGATTCATTAAACAATGACAACCTTACATGGTTAGGAGCTGTTACAAACCAATAGAAATGCACACACCTAGATATCAGAACTTGACACTCTAAATCCCATTCCCCACTTAAAAAAAAAAAAAATAAGAGTCCTGGTGGAAATGACTAATTCCCGGACTGACACACACACACACACACACACACACACACACACAAAAGTTCAGGAGAAATGTTTTATATCTCCCAGAAAGCAAAAAAAGTGCTCAAAGAAGGATGATAGCATGCAAAATTGATACCCAAGCCATCTTGACCATATCTCCTAAAAATTAAGCATTCAAGTAAGTAAAATAATAATTAATTTTAATTCACAAATAAAATCAGAATCTGTGAGTCTGTACTGATATACATAAATAAGATTGATAGTTTGATAGAAACAGAATATTAAAAAAATTTTAAATTCCCTTTCTGTAAAGTACTTACTAAATTTCAAAGGGGAAAATAGTAACTTCAGGAAGCTCACAAATACACCTTAATCAAATAATCAAAGTGGCATCAATAAGTAATGAAATAAAAATAAATCTTATAGTGAACAAACACAGTATCACTTCTGTAACATTCCTGCCAAAGATGTTTAACCTCAATCTGATCAGAGAACACATGAGAAACCAAAATAGACGAATATTCTAAAAAACAGCTAGTTCTTAATCTTCAAAGTGTCAAAGTCATGGAGGTCAAGAAGTGACTAAGGAACCCTTCAAACCTAGGGAAGACAAAAAAGAAATGGCAAATAAATGCAGTACTTGATTCTGAACGTGTTCCTTTGCTATAAAATACATTACTGGCAGAATTGGTCAAAGTTGAATAAAATATATGAATTAAATGTTATAATGAACCAATGTTAGTTTTCTAATTTTCTTGGTTGTACTGTGGTTGTGTAAAAAAAAAAAATCCTTGCTGATTGAAAATATGAAGCAAAATGGTTGGGAATAATAGGGCATCAGACTGACAAATTACTCTCGAATGTCTTAGGAAAAAATTGTTTTTGTACTACACTTTCACTTTTCTGTGAGTTTTTCAACATGTCAAAACTCAAAAATAATTAAAAATTTTAAAGACAGGGATGGAAAAACTACCTACTGGGTACTATGTTCACTATTTGGGTGATGGTTTTAGTCAAAGCCCAAACCTCACCATCACGAAATATATCCATGTAACAAATCTGCATAGGTACCCCTTGAATTTGAAACAGATAAAAAGGGAAAAAAAAGCTATTTTAAATGACTAATATACAATGGCATATAAAAAACAGGCACTGAATCCTTCACTTTTTCAAGAGTTCATGTAAAATAGTAATGAAAAGATATTGTATGGAAATTAGAATGACAACTGCATTATCTCCAAATGAGACTTTAAAATATTTGTAGAAGACAAAAAGTTGGTAGAAGGGGTGAGGGAAGAGCAAGACAAAGACACAGAGAGAGCAATCTACAACCCAGGGTCACTGCTGAGCAAACTTATGGAGTCATAAAAGCAGACACTCAGAGAGACTTGGGACTTGAAAATCCCTCATACAATTTGCATTAAAAACAAATGACAACAACAATAACAAACCTTTATGCTGAAAAAAGAGTTCATATTGGAAATCTGGTTATAAAATAGCGACACAATGTCTAATTCAATATAGAAAATCAAATATTTAATTTTTAGAAGTTTTTATTTTAGAATTTGGGGATTGTGCATCAAAATAGCTTATCTTTGCTTTAATACTCTGAAAAGATCATCAGTCTACAAGACCCATGTATTTACAGAGGTATTGCTCCAGTCATCAGTAGGAAGGGTCAAGCTAGATATTTAAGAACTTTACGCAAGTAACTGCAAATTAAATAAAGAGGTAATTTAACAAACTATGTAAGCAAATAAGTGGAGTCATAGATAAGTTCAGATATTAAAAGAAAAAAATAACATTTATTATATTTATAAATTACAAGTTAACATAATGCAGATACACCAAAAATAAACAGGGACACTTGGAAATGAAAAATATGATGATTAAAATGTAATATATTGAGTGTTTTTTTAGGTTGGATTAAAAAGTTGATGAAAATCCCCCAGAGAAAGAAAGAGCAAGAGAAGAAACAGTATAAGGGAATATAGAAAACCAATCTCCCAGAATGCATATGAGAAAAAAAAATAAAAGAGATGAAAGGATTTAAATGATCTACTCAACTGAACACTTTGAAAGAGACAGCAAAGAGAAGGAAGTTATTTATTAAATAAATTTAAAAAGAAACAGAACCTTTTCTAGAGGTTACCTTAGTCCCCAGGTAAGAGGGTCACATATGTCCAGAACAAAGAATAAATGAACAAAAAGTTTCTTGTCCATATTTTACAACCCTGGAAACAGAGAAAATCCTAAAGGTCTTGAAGAAAAAAAAGAAAAAAAAAAAAAAGAGCAGCAACAACCAGTAAAAGAGACAATCAAAATTGTGAGGTATCAGCCCTGTCACCAGTAACATGGAATGGAATACTAAAAGATGGTGAAACAAATTCTTCAGTTTAATGAGAAAATATGTAATCAACTACAATTGTATGTTCAGCTACACTATCAAAGTCATGTTAGTATAGGAAAAAAGTGTACAAAAAATGAAAATACTTGTACTCATTTCTAAGGAAGTTAATTGAGAATAGGCTAAAGTAAATACAAAGTTATCAATGGAAAAAGGAAAATATTGAATAAGCATCAGGAATGTAATGAAGGGAAATGCAAGGATAACACTAAGCAGGAAGACTCACTTTGGAGAAGAAAATGTCAGGTGCTGCAAAAAAAAAAAAAGAAAAAGAGGACATTTAGAAGCTTCACAAATACTAGAAAGAAAAAAAATGTGATATTGTAGACTGCTTGTCTCAGAAGTAAATGATATTCACAGAAAAATAGACTGCAAAGTTTTAGAAGTTTGAATTTTAATTCCAAGAATTCACCAGCAAGTTAGATTTACATTTTGCTAACCTTGGCTTTATAAAACTAAAAGTGCAAATAAAAAAAGTTGAGAGATAGAAGTCAGAAAGAAAAATAGGAAGAAAAATTCAGAATACTAACATTTAAAACAACGGAAAATCAAAAGGTCAAGACACTATAAGTTATATAAGAATGAACAAAGCTATGATATTGTTTGGGTTTGGCAATGACTTTTAATTTTTACTTATTTTTATTTCAACAGCTTTAGGGGGACAAGTGTTTTTTTTTTTTTTTTTTAATTGCATGGATGCATTGTATAGTGGTGACAAAGTCTGGGTTTGTTCCCATCATCCCCACCAGTGAATAGTGCCCAATAGGTGATTTTTTTTTTTTATCCCTCACGCTCTTTTCACTCTCTGTCTTCAATGTCCATTATACCATTCTATATGTCTTTGCAGTTCCATAGCTTAGCTCCCACTTATATGAGAATGTGTGGTACTTTGTTTTCCGTTTCTGCATTACTTCACTTAGAATAATGGCCTCAATTTCCATCCAAGTTGCTGCCAAAGACATTATTTCGATCAGCAATCACACTACTTGGTATTGACCCAAAGGAAAAGAAGTTGTTATACTAAAAAGACACTAGCATCTGACTGTTTATTACTGTGTAATTCGTGACTGCAAAGATGTGGAAACAACCTAAAGGCCCATCAATTGAACAGTGGATAAAGAAAACATGGTATGCATATCATGAAATACCATTGAGTTATATTATTTAAAATTATAATCAATAGAGGAACTACACCAGTGCTACTAGCATAAAGCATCATTAGTTCTATACTATAAGCCACTCATAGGCTAATCTTTATCAATATTTTATTCTATCTTCATATATCCTACCTAAGTCTACATGGAAATCTAAATATATGAAAATAATTAATAATAATATAAGGATATTATTTAAGCATATTAAGGTTTCAATGGCAAAATGAAAACAACCAAAAATTTTAACAGTTGATTCATTTTGAAAAGACCAAGAGGTTATAATAGAAGTAGCTCAAGCAATTTTTAAAGTCTTTTTGTCCTAGGTTTTCAGTTATGTGTAAGGATTCATGGTTCATAATATCACTGCTTAAAATTTGTTTTAAAAGCAAATTATTTGGAATTTATCTATGAAAAATTTATTTGTACTAGAGTTACATAAAAGATACAATAATACATGTTTTTGACATTTTCATATAACATAATCAACCACTCAGTTGTATGCATTGTTCATAAAATATAGAATTAGTGTTAATTTTGAGAGAGTTATTTATTTTCTTTCTCCTTTGATATTTTAAGCCTGTTTTATTACAGACATTATAGAAATGGTTTGAATCCTGTGGCATTACCTATATGTTCAAAGTTGATTCCTGAAGTAGGTTCCATAAGTCATACCTCCAATCCTCAAATGTGTTTAAATTAGCAATTGTAAATGTAACAAAACACTGCAGTTCAATAATCAAATCTCAGCAAGATCTGACTATTCAGTAATGACCAGTATTTTTTAGTCAGGCATGGTGGTGGTGAGGCAATGATGAAGGCTGCTCTCCATGAATTATATGGGGGTATGGAGTGTATATCCCACACCCACTCGTTAAATAAGTTTACACTTTTAGATTCTGTTTTAGCATTGTCCTAGCACAGCAACATTAATGCCATCCAAAGGAGTCGGCTGCCATACAGACTTCAATAAAGTGGGTTTACATTATAAAATTAATTTTTTTTAATGCAAGCTGAAATGTCACTGACAATTCACTGGTTTAGTAAATCAAGGCTAATGTCTGTCTCAGATTATCTATAAAGACCCTGAAATAAGATGTACACACACCAAAACAGAGTCAAAAAGGTAGCATAAGAATGACTTGAGGATAATAAGAGATAAAGGCCGAGCCTAAAATATCCATATAGTATCTCTGCCTAAAGGCTATCTCAATTTGTAGTGATAGAAATTAGAAATCAATAAGAGATTGCAGCAGAGCTTTTAGTTTTCTAAATGTTTGTTTTTGATAAACAGTGTGCTGGTCTCATGACAGTGTATTGATGTAATTCCAGTCACTCTGAATATATAATTGTATTATGCTCATAAAGTCCCAAATCAAGGAACCCCTTTTGGATTATGAATGCACAAACAAGGTGAACCAACCCAGACAGAAGTATATTATCCCTTAAATAATATAAAGTTGGGAGCCACCATCAAAATAGTCTGCATGCCTTTATGAATCAAGATCATTCCCACTAGAGTAACACAAATATGTATCTTACTCTCTGTTGATAAATTTGTCCTCTTCCTACAATATCTTTGAGAGCTTCTTATACATTATGATGTCTACAGTGACTGGCTTGTTGCTTGGCACCAAAATGAGTTCAATGAATACATTCTAAAAAATCATAAAATTCTAGAAATATAATGAAAATATTGCCAGTTGAATTCACATATTAATTAAGATAATTAAATCCTGTATGTTTGTAAGTGAAAAACTTTAAAATATCTTTAAACCCTACAAAGTCTACCAATGACTGTGACATTCTAACTTCTTAGCATTTGTAATAATTGAAGAGATGTTCTTTAAAAATTAAGTTGCCTTTTTCTGTTCAAATGACGATAAATACATCTAAGCATTCAATTATCTAAATCTCAGCTGGTATAAATAAACTGTTTCAAGGGTAAATGATCAGGTCCCTGCTTATACTGGCTCATAAGAGCTATAAACTACATTTTCAAAAAATGTTTCCAGAACTCGCTGTTAAAATGTTGATAACTTGAAATGATTATGAGCAAACACTATAAAAGAGGGCCTCTCCTCACCCCCACCTCATGCCAGGTAAACATTTACCAGCACACCTCAGAATAAATCTTTGCTTTAAAAAACTACACAACTATACAGGAAATTAAATTTTGCAAGATCCATACCTATAATGTGTCCAACAAAAGATTAGTCCCAAGCAAAATTGTGAAGTTTGCATCTGTATTTGCATCTCTTTCCTTCCATTGTGTCAGTCCAATTAGAGGCAAAAATGAGTATTTTTAGATTTTTGAGATATTAATTTAATTTTAAGTACCAATAATACCTGAAAAATGTCCCAGATTATTTTATCTACATTTTCTTTGAACACCCCAACAAAGCCCCACAGCTAACAATATCCCATGCTGAATTTAATATCTATTCCCTGTTCTTCATTCTGTTGCATTTGTAGAATGTGTGTTTCTTCACCTTGTTCCCAATTTTCCTAGATCCTCTGCAGCTTTATTTAATGTAAACTCATATGTTCATCTTTTTCTGTCTTTGCTTTTTTACAGCATCATTTGCAGTTTATTCAGCTATATGTTCCAATGTCCAATTACCATAGGCTATACAATTATCTGCACAGTGGCTTTCAAAATGCATCAGCATCACATGAAATGCAGGTTCATGGCCCTATGCCAGACCTACTGATTCAGTGATGCTGGGCATTAGACCCAGCAGTCTGTCTTGCAATGTCTTCCAAGAGAGTTTGATACATATCAGTTTTTAGCCCCAGTGCTTTATACTCTACGTTTTATAAAGACAGAAATTTTGTTTGGGTTATTCATCACTCTATACCCAGTGCCCTGCAGACTGCTTAGAATATAGGAGGCAAGAAACAAACAAACAAAATGGATGAATGCATTAATTAATGCTTTTGAAAAATCTCAATTCTAAAAAGCTTTGTACCAAAAAAACAGTAAACTGCTCTTGTGTTACAGAGACGGTTCCCCAGAAGGGCTTGCACTTCAGCATGACATGGATAGATTCTTTTTTAAAGTTCTCATTCCTTCTGAAAAGATGTTGGAAACACCAGTCAATGCTTAGCAAAGTGCTCCAGGATACTTGCATGAAAGTGCCCAGAGTGGAGAGACACACAGTGATATTATTTTCATATTGATCCTGTTAGAATAAAGGGTATTTAAGCTGTTATGACTGGTCTTCTCTTCACAGCCCTGCAGCAGATTTTTTTAAAAAAGAAAGATGGAAAAGCAGTAAAAAGAATTGAGATTAGGATCCAGGCTGTAATAGTGTGAGGGAAAAAAAAAATCAAAAGGCTTATACAAAAGAAAAAATATCTAACAGTAACTTTAATCTTGGAAGTCTCCAAAACAGCTTCCACATGGAGTGCCAGCGTGCCACAGGTGCACTCCACATGAGCAGGTGAGCAAAGTAAAGAGACTGTCAGCCTGTGATGAATTTCTGTCTGTAATACATTCATCCCAAGGTGCCCTTCTGCAGCTGGTATATATCTTAGTATGTGTAATTTTGTAGCTGGTACCTTTCAAGAACATAAAAGATCTCACAGAACCAAAAGAGGCTGTAAGACAGTCAATAAGCCTAATGAGGCTGCTTCTGCAATGGTTCATAAGGAAATAGAAAAAAAATTGTGTTTACCAAAAAAATTAAAAATAAACAAAAATTTAAAAAGCAGATAAATTGATTCTGTTTCATATTCCTAAAAGATGCTACAGTATGTTATCAAAATTGTCTGGACTAGATTTTTCTTTTTAATCCAAAATCCAATGGGAAATAGAGAGCTTAATGAATTCATACAATGTAATATTTTTGATTGAAATAATGTGCATTGTAGGATATATTGATATATATTTCTTCCATCCTGGACATTTTCAAATATTTTCTTAGAGCACTTTGTTAAGCCTTGACTGGTGTTCTCAACATCCTTTCAAAAGCAATGAGGAGTTTAAAAAAGAATCTATCCATGTTGTTCTGAAGTGCAAGCCCTTTTGGAGAGAGTTTCTCAATAACACAAGAGCAGTTTGCAGCTTTTTTAGTACAAAGGCTATTAGAGTTGAGATTATTCAAAAGCATTCATTAATGCATTCATCCATATTGTTTGCTTGTTTCTTGTCTCCTATATTCTAGTATTGATATGTAGTAAAAACTGGTATAAAACATAGTATGAGGTATATATATCCTAAGAGGAGAATGCAAAACTAAATGTATATTTCTTTATTTTCTACATTGCAAAGGTCAGCTGAAATTTAAATAATCACGAATCTATCTTTGTTATTTAAGTATTTAAATGGTTTGTTTTTACGTAGTCTTTTTGTTTGTTTGTTTGTTTTTGAGTTCAAGTCTCACTCTGTTGCCCAGACTGTAGTGCAGTGGTATGCTCATAGCTACCTCAGCCTTGACCTACTGGGCTCAGGTAATTCTTCCACCTCCACCTTCCGAGTAATTGGAACTGTAGGCACATACCACCATTCCTGGCTATTATTTGATTTATTGTAAAGACAAGCTCTCACCAAATTGCCCGCGCTGGTCTTGTTCTCCTGGGCTCAGGCAATCCTCTTGCCTCTGTCTCCCAAAGTGCTAGGATTGCAGTCATGAGCCACCATGCCTGGCTTTTTTGACATAGATTTTAAAACGGAAATGTCTATGGTTATAACAATGAATTGAAAACAGGAAATTACTTCTCAAAATTAAAAAATGATTTTTTAAACCTAATTATTAGGGATTGTTTGTTTAGTTGCTCTTGAAAAAAAATCTATCTTTCATGCCCAGAAGCAAAGTTCCTGGATGCTGAAAAATTGCACACATCACTTATAAAAATCTTGGAAAGTTCCACGGTTCCAGAAGGAAGTGTTTGGGACTTTGTAAAATGTCACAGTAAAAATATTTACCAAACTGCATTGGCTTTCTATCACTGCCAAAACAAAAGGTAACAAACTTAGTGGATTAATACAACACAAAATTGCTGGCTTACAGTGTACAGTTCAGAATCCAAAATGAGTCCAGTAGGCTAAAATCCAGTATCTGCAGGGCTTCATTCCCTTGTGTAAATTCCTCTGGGGGAAAATTCCTTTCCTTTTTCTTTTCTTTTCTTTTTTCTTTTTCTTTCTTTTTATTTCTTTTCTTTTCTTTTTTTTTTTTTTTGAGACTGACCACAGTTTTTGGTTCATGACTGCCTACATCATTAAGGTAGCAATTTTCTTTTTAACATTTTTATTATTTTTTCTACAAATTTATAGGGTACAATTACAATTTTGTTACATACATTTATTACGTAGTGGTCTAGGTCAGGCTTTTAGTGTATACATCACCTACCCCAAAGACATACATTATACCCACCAAGTAATTTCTTATAATCCACCTACCTCCCACACTTCACCCTTCCAATTATTTCATGTCTATCAATCTACACTCTATATCTGTGTGCATACTTTATTTAGCTCCCACTTATGAGTGAGAGCATTTGATATTTGTCTTTCTGTGTCTGACTTGTTTCATTTAAGACAAGGGCCTCCAATTCCATCTGTGTTGCAACAAAAGACAGGATTTCATTATTTGTAATGGTTGGATGGTATTCCATTGAGTATATACTCGTATTCCACATTTTCTTTAGTCAATCATCTGTTGATATACAATTCGGTGGATTCCAAGTTTTTGCTATT
>CAUYQG010157284.1:0-12817 GCA_963574415.1 Tarsius wallacei | reverse complement strand
AGGCGGGTCTCGAACCCGCGGGCTCAGGCAATCCACTCACCTCAGCCTTCCAAGGCACGGGATTACAGGCTGAGCCACCGAGCCCGGCTGATAACAGAATATTTAATAAAACATTTGTTTTTCTGATGTTTCATCTATTTTTTTCATGTTTTCCTAAGGTATAGACAATTCACTAGTCAAGAAATAAAGGGAATATATAGATTTTGTGATGGTCTAACATGTTTTATTTTGAATTTTTTATGCAACTGTTTACTATAAAGAGATTTTTTTCTTCTTATTTGTAGAAAGTTAGGGGGTATAAGTGCAGTTTTGTTATATGAATATATTGTGCAGTGATTAAGTCTGGGTTTTTAGTGTAACCATCAACTGAATAGCGTACATTTTATCCATTAAGTCATTGTCTTAGTTTATAATAAAAAATAAAGTGGAGAATTAAGATACAATTACAGTCCCAATACTCTTCATGCATTACAAAGTGGTATCAAATAAAATGGATCTCCCCATCCCAGTCTTTAGAGTCAGCATCTCAATGAAGACAGCAGTATGTCTCGTCACTAGGTAGTGGCTGCTTGGAGTCATGGGAAACATGACCAGAGGCCATAACCAGTGTGACCTGAAAGGGTAACTTAATTGATAAGTACTGTTTGTCACCTCCAGCAATTGCTCAAAAAGAAAGGGAGAGAAGAAACACAAACTTTGTATGTTGGTTATTCAAAATGCACTTTTTATTCACTTTAACACAGATTTTTTTTTTTTTACAGTTGAAAGAAAATATCTGATACACAATTCTGAGTTTTTTTTTTTTTTTTTTTTTTTAGCAGCACCTGCAACAAGAAGATTGTGGAATACCTCAGGATAAAGTAGAGATGGCTGAGGCAGGCACAAATTAACCTGAAATTCATCAATCCACTGAAGACACAGAATCTGAGGCCCCCTGACATGACAATAAACTAAATAAATATTCTGTATAATGTTTTAATGGACCATTGAAAGACAGTATAGTCCTAATTAGAAATATATTATCTCCCAAATCTAGTGTTTATTAAAAGAACACCTACTGAAAATATTTCACTGCACATTCTAGGGTCCACAGTCAATTTCTAAACCTATATGCACAGTTCCTGGTACTCACAGATTTCAGCCTTTGGTGTTTTTTAACCTTAGTCAAACTATACGTCAGTACCCCACTGAGTGTTACTCACGAATGCCACTGTTTTTATCACTTAAAATGTTAAGTACTTTCATTAAGATATTGTGTAATTTGGCAGAAAAAAATTAGTATGGCTAAGGGCTTCAGTTGACGGGCCAAGAAAATTAACACTTGTCTTGGATGGACAAAATACCTATGAATCAGATACCCACATAATTTTTTAATTCAAATGACCACATGCCACTCTAATAGAGACAAGTATTTTTGTGAGTTGATGGAGGTCTTTATGAAGGCCTGAGATCTACAAATAGAAACTATTATAAGCAGAGTGCAAGTAGAAAGAGAAGGCCCCAGGATTCATGCACTTAAAAATGATTAGCATTTAACAGTTCAACATACAGATTTTCACCACAACATGATTGTAGCAAAATGATCATAGAACTTGAAAATCAGTGTGGTTGGCTATAGGCATAGGCAGGATAGGGACCAATATTTAAGAGCTATGGGGTCCCAGTTCTGGTTTTGACTTCTGGTATCACAGTTAATTGAATAATAGGGTCAGGACTATATCATAATTGGAAATATTGAGTACAACTGGGCTGAAAAATTGCCCTCTTCTTGTCTATGTGGCCAAAAAGTCCCAGAGCTCTTAAAGCACATAAGGTCCCACATGTAAGGCTGATTCTATATGTGGCTACAATGGAGAGGTCTAGGCTGTATTTCTGTGAAAGCTCCCACCCCCTTCCTGGTGTAGGTCTCTTTCTGGAGTCATTTCTAACTCTCCCTCACCTCCTTGGGTAACTATTTTTTTTTTTATCACAGATGTTTTAAAGTCCAGATTAAAAACTATGCAGGACGAACAGATCAACCCACAAGAACCAGACTGCATATTCATAATATGGTATATAACTGGCAGTCATGTTAACAAAAATTGTCAAACCATTTTTATATTTTAATGTGGTATCTGTACAATGTTTTTCTCAGGGCACATAAAGATTACACAGAGCTTAAGAATTTTTCCTGCCACAGTGCAAAAGCAAAAGGGCTACACAGTTGTTAAAGGCTGATTCACAGAATGGTTTGAGAATTTTTAAGTCCTTCTCCATAGTCTTAGCTGTTACCTTCAGAAAAATCCAACCACAGCATGGCACTGACATAGTTTACAGATTCATAGAATTTACAGCCAGAAAGGACTTTATAACGAACATGTAGTCAGTACAGAAATTATTTTTATGGTATTTTAACAGATGGTCACCAAGTGAATATTTTCACTGAAAGGGAGCTCACTATTAAGGCAGTTCATTCTAATGTTTCGACAACTCAAATTATGAGAAATTCATTCTAACACAGGGTTAAAATCTGCTCTTTTTTTGCTTTCAGTGTCTTAATTTGGCCGACTAAACATGCAGTGCAAGAAATCAGTTCCTTCTTCTACAATAAATATTTGAGTTAAGGAACCCCATGAGAAAAGCCCATTATCCTCCAATCTTTTCAGAAGCCTTCTCCATGAGCCCAGCATGGTGGATCAAAGGACCATCTAAGTTATGAGCAGAGAGCACTGCACCCAAAGCCATACGTACTAAGCAGCATTGCTAAATTGATAAGAGGTTGTCAGAGAAGCAACATCTCTATGCAGCAAAAGTAGACTTATGAAGTAAAAGCAGACCAACCATTTATTTGCAAGGGTGGTTGGCATAATTAAGCATAATCCATTTATTAGTATCCTGTGACTTCAAACACAAGAAGTATGATCAATTGCCAGTGTCATTAGAGTATTTCCTATTGAGATGGTATTTTCTGAAAAGCTCAGATGGGAGTATTTCTTATTGAGATAGTATTTTCTGAAAAGCTCAGATTGGAGCAAGCCAGACATAAGGATTTAAACAAGTCAGTGTATATCATTATACTTTTGCATTCCTAATCATTATAACTTCTTTATAATTCAAACTTAGGAATCCTTGTTTGCATTATTATTTTATTGTAATACAGATCAAAGTCTTATTTTTCCCCCCTTTGGCAGAAATGTCAGAAACTGCTTGGCAAGAGTCTGATGGTGACATTTGTTAGTTGATTAATGGAACGCTTTAAGAGATAGCTGTAGCTCTTTAATTCCTTCATGCGGCTGGGTTCTAGGTTTAAACTGTGATTTAAAAAATATTTAAATCTCTCAGGACTAAAACTTTTTGATACATCCTGAGACACACAAGAAGAGGAAATAGCAGAAATCACACAAAAACCACATGGTTTGATAGAGTTTTTTTTTTTTAATCGCTCTATACTTCAATTTGCAAGTTTCTGTTTCACAATCAGAACCTTATCTCTTACCCTCTTGTGTGTGTGTGTGCACTCTTAGAGGAGCACAGTTATTCTTACAATATTGACTCACCAATTTGGGGCACACATTTAAAAGGCTCCTTATTTTTAACAGCATGAAGATCCTGCTTTGGAGCCACTGTTCAAGTCAATGGTGTGACCTAACATGCAATGTTCCAGCTGTTCCTCTACAGCCAACACCTGCCTGACAGCTTCTTCAAAGGCCACTGTCACATTAGTATCATCTTTGGCACTAGTTTCTAGATAAGGATAATCCCCATTCTCCATGCACCAGGCTTGTGCCTCCTCAGTAGTCACTTGCCTATCCTCTTTGTCTACCTTGTTACCCAGAACTACAAAGGGGAAGTGTTCAGGGTCCTTCACATCTGCATAGTAAATAAATTCTTTCTGCCAGTTACCAAGATTCTCGAAGCTCTGCCGGTCATCCACGCTGAAGGTCAAGAGGCAGCAGTCTGCTCCCCTGTAGAAGGGTGTCCTAAGACTCTTGAAACGTTCCTGTCCTGCTGTGTCCCAGATCTGGAGGGTTACAAAGCGTCCATCTACCTCCAGATCTCGATTTAAGAACTCTACCCCTATGGTGTGAAAAGCCTGGGAGTCAAATTTATTGGTTACATAACGGTTCATAAGCGAGCTTTTCCCAACTCCACCATCACCCAAGAGAATGACCTTTAAGAGCAGGGATTTCCCACTCATTGTTGCAGCACCAGAAGGGAAGGAATTTGTAACCAAGATAACCTGAAAATAAAAGAAAAAGTAGGATGGAAAACAGTTAAACCTGAAACTGAAATAAACTTCATAGCAAATTTCTCTGAATTATGAGGTCTTCTAATTTAACGTCTCTTGATTTATGCTCATTAACTGTTGTAGTACAGCACAAGAAATAAAATTCTTTGTAGCAGTGCAGTATGTAACAGTGGTTAAGGAATTAATTTAGAAATTAATAAAACCTCTTTTTGCATAAGGGGAAAAACAGGGCTTGTTTTTCTGAGGTCTCTTGCCAGTGCCAGGAAAATGGCTGTGTGCCATGGGTAAATGGACTAGCAGATGGTCCTATAATTTGGTTCAGTTCTGACCCTATTCTAGGGGAGAGAGCCTAGAACAGGGATGTTACTTAAACGTGACCACTTTAACTTCCAGTTTGGACAGTTCCAAACAGAGGCAAATAATAAGAAATTGATTTGGGGTTTGAAGCCTGCTCCCGATGAAGCAACGAATTATTGAGAAGAGACTGTGTCCTCTGGATTTTTGATTCTGTCAGGGGACGTCTGGGCCAGAATTAGTTTGGACCCCCAGAATTTGGAAAGAGAAAAAGGCTAAGTTTCTACAGGCATTTACTCCATCATACTTGCATTGCTATGGATACCCTCATAAACGAAGAATCTTCCATAATCTTTTCTTCATGAAACAATGACACTTAAGTTGATGACAGTTGACTGATACCAATGTAACAGCTATCATTAAGACAGAAGATCTTGGCCAGGCGCGGTGGCTCATGCCTATAATCTCAGCACTTTGGGAGGTCGAGGTGAGAGAATTGCCTGAGCCTACAGGTTCGAGACCAGCCTGGTCAACTTGGTGAGACCTCATTTCTACAATAAATCAAAAAAATTAGCCGGGCATGGTGGCATGTGCCTGTAGTTCCAGCTACTTGGAAGGCTGAGGTGGAAGGATTGCCTGAACCCAGCAGGTTGAGGCTGTGGTGGCTGTGAGTGTGCCACTACACTGCAGCCTGGGCGACAAAGTAAGACTCCAACTCAACAACAAAAAACCCAGAAAATCCTAAATGGCTTATTAGTTTTGGATTTAGGTTTTAACTCCATAATAGAGATATACGAAAACATACTGTAAAATTTAAAGTGCTAATCATTATACAGTACCTTTCTTGTTACCTCTACAAGATGTCTACACATGGAATTCCTAGACTGCATCTTAAAATAAAATGATCAAATGCTTACTAAACAACTACTACCTTTTGCTATACAGTATCTTGTTGGGTACTTTCACACTAGGTCTAGCATGGAAACTCAATAATGATTGAGGTTAATCAGACGACATTTATGCTAGAGATCCAAAGGGATGAAAACTAATCACTAATCAAAGGAGTGCATGCAAAAGAGCTTCTAGGAGCACACACATTTGAAATCTAATTAATAAAAACTCAGTAGCCCTTAAAATTATTTTGGAATGCATGTATACTAACTATATATTTTTCTTATATATGTATTTTTCTAAATATTCATTTTTAGAAAATCAAAATTGTAAATATCTAAAATTCATAGTGTACCTCTATGAAATACCTACCAAGTTGAGTTTTTGTCACAATTTCAATCTTTTTCTTTTTTCCTGCTGTTGTTTTATTCTTTCTTTTTAGAGTTCTAAAAAACAAAATGGGAAGCATTATTTTTTTAAAAACTATAATTAAATAAAATGAAAGCTACAAATAAAAATACATTTAGGTTGGGAAAAAAGAAATCAGAGCAATCTCAAGAACCTACAGAAGATACTTTTCACAAATATACTTGAATTCAAAATTCTACAAATGCTTAACATAACTAATTTTATTGCAAGAACTTTAACTTGTCCTAATTTGAATGGAATTTATATGATTGTTTTAGTTTTATATTGTCTCTCCATTGAATTCTCCATTCAAAGTAAAAGTAAACCAAATAAAGTAGATGATATTCACAATAGATGATATTCAGGAAAGGGAAAGCACAGAGCCATCTAAGATATGTTGAAATCTCTTTCCCTTTATACCAACCAACATTATCATCTCTGAGAAAGTTATTCATGCACTCACCAATCTGCCTCACATTTGTCTCTGCAATTGATTCACATGATCAGAGAAGAGGAAAAAATTATGTTTGTGGGCTTCTTGTTTATAACACAGTATCTTCCCTTGGCTATTTTATTCATTAATTTAGGTCACATGTCTTGAACACAGGTTTTAGTATTTAGCTGGCCTTATTAAATTCAAACATACTTTCATCTAATATTATATAATATTATAGTTAGTTACAGTAAGAATTTTATTGAAGTAGCATCAAAAATACCACTCTAAAAAGAAAAACAGTTCCTAGATCTGTTGAGCATTCTTTCTTACTGAGGAATAAAGAAGCTTTAATAAAATCTATGCTCCTTAATAATATCATGTTATTTTTTCAAATATAGATAAAGCATATAAGGGATTCATTAAATATTTAAATAAGTAATTATGTATTTAAACAATATCTTCTAAATGGATAGGCTTTATCTTCTCTCTTGATCTATATATACTCTACAGAATTCTCAGGTCTCCTACAATTCCTGATTTTTGTCCTCTTTTTGTTTTTGCACTGAAATTGCTGTCTTTGGAACTAGCTCAAGTAACAAACATTTGTTTAAATGGAGATGAAACAAGTGTTAGCACACTTTTTTGTTCTCTATGTAGGGTAATTTTACAGAGAAGAACTCTTGAACTCTCATTTAAAAAAGTAACAGGAGTACAAACTTGGGCATGATACAGATGGCTAGTATTAGGGGTCCATGCCAAATAAGCTTTCTTAAGTTCCTAGCAAACAGGTGTTCACATCATTAAACCGCTCACCAACCCTACTTTCCCGGCTGCAGATAAATTCAGCAGATGGGTCAAGGACTGAGTGAATACAGAAACCAAATGCTCAGCTCCAGGAATAATTATGATGTATTAATAACGATCTGAGATAATGCTGAGTTGCTTGTGCATTCCCTATTTGGCCATGTGCACACACAACTTCTGGGTACACAGGTTCAATGCCAGGGAAAAAGGAGGAAAAGCAACATAGTTTATTGTGAAGAGCGCTGGGCTGGCAGCCATCAAGACTCCAGGTTCTTCACCACTGCTACACCATTCATTTCTTTTATGAACTTGGGCAGGTCATTTAATCTGTTTCAATATTTTCTTATATAATAATAAAGCAGATAATACCTGCCCTACTTAACTCACAGGATTTGGGGGAGAATGAATAAGTTATGAAGTCTGCACAGATTTGTAAGCATTTCTTGAAAAATTTAGTTTGAGATTTTTGTTCCTCTTGCTCCTTCACCTCCTTGCATTCACTGGTGGGGGCCTGTGGCTCAGTATTAACCCTTCTCTGAAAGGGTCTGCTAGAGGGAAGATAAAAATTCTTTCTTTTCTCTTTCTCCCATATCTGAGAATGCCTTGTTCTGCAGCAATTTTGAGTGTCTTCATATGGCACAGAATCTCAGTGTTGGAGGGACCTTCAGGGTCTTCTGGTCCAATCCTGCTACTGACATTTGAGAAGACATTTGTGTGTCTATTGTGTGTTGTGGCCCTACTAAGGAGACCCCCTACTCTCCTCTGCTGTTTCCAACTCCCAATTGTTTGCTGGAAGTAGAAATGAATACAGTTTAGGTTTGTCTCCTTGCCTTTGGTCACTAAATCCTGCTAATTTTTTCTTGAAATTTCCCTTTGTAGTCCTCTGCTACCATCCTCATTTTGGTCCACATCTCCTCATATCTTATCTATTGTGAAAGCTTTCTAGCTCTTCTCTCCCTGCTTCCGGTTTCTGCCTAACCAACCTACTTTGTAAAGCTTCATCACTTGAACACCCATTGTGTATAGATACTGCTTGAAATGCATAAATGTTTGAGGCAAGGTCTTTCCTTCAAGGAGTTTACAAATTATCATATAAGTTTAAGATCTCATGGTTTACAGTTGAACTTGTATCATTATACTGCCTTATTTTCTTAACAAACTTTTTTCCAAATATGTCTTTCCTACACAACCAATTTTAGACTCCTGGATAGTAAAGCATCTGTTTGCTTTGAAGCTCCTTCAGCATACAGCGCTAGGATCCTCCACAGGAATAGTCAATAAATATTTGTTTATGAATTAATTGGTTAGGTAGGTGACCAGAATTAATGCCTCTGAACTGATGCCAAGGTACAATGGGTCCATAGTTCAGTAAGATGTTCAAATACTATTATTTATAAGGTGACTAGAGATAAGTTGTGAAATTATCTGGATCATTTCCAGATGAGACTTCACAGGAATTCCACCTGTTGAAAGTCAAGGTAAGTGCTCCAATTTCCCTCCCCCTCCCCTCACATTTAAAAAGTAAGTGTATACATTTCTCCATTTCTACCAAACACAGAGCAGAATAATTATCTCCACTGGATGTTGTCAGTGGATGCTGGCATCTTGACTACCATTCATAATTGTGTGAAAATGAGTGTGATGTTCTTCAGTACATACTTACATTAAAAAGAATAGCACAGTATAAGAGCAAATGAAACAATTCCCCCATCCCCAGAATATGACAGATTTAATCTAAACCTTAAAAGATGGTAGCATTAAGCAGGCAAAGGAATTCTTTAATAAACCTAAATAAGTTTAATAGGAAAGTCAAGTGCTTTATGCATCCCCATCAGGCTAGGGTTTGAATCAAAATATTTATTCTGATTTTTGTCCCATTCAGAGAAAGATCTGGCTGTAACTGACTCAAATATTCAAGAGCTGCAATTCTCCTTTCCTATCTGCCCCCTCCAAGCAGATTAATGAACACCCTCAAAGTATAGTTTATTCACTTTTTCCCCATTATGGTCTCAGTCTTGGACAGCAAGGTGAATTAGGGATCTACATAACCAATACTCCCCAGCTCTTTGTTCTTAAACACACTTGAAACCTTCTGACTCTGCTGTGCCTGCACCCACACAGTCTTATTCAAATTAATGTATTTTGTTGGGAATGCTTGAAGGTGTGGGTGGAGGTGGGGGAGGAGGCAGTACAATGAAGAAAAAGAAAAGAGGTTGAACCTTTGAAAACAGAACATTTTAGTGTGATGATTGAGAGAAGAGAGGCAGAAAACCAAACTGGTAGCGTCAGTTCAGTTGCCATGGAGTGGAATGATGCTCAAAATCTGTAGTGCAGATTGTTTAAGAGCAAGTCTTCAGAGGGATGTGTACTGCAGGGCTGGCACAATATTTAAAGACTGTGCTGGAGAATTGAGTGTGGTTACTTAATCTATGTAAAAGTCAACGGAAATGAGAAATGATTGAATCATTGAGACCTTCTAACTTAAATGGTGTATGTTGTTTCTAATACAACCTGATGCTTGGTGGAGGTGGTTGAGGGGAGGGGTGTTCCCTACCAGGGAAGCCCTCTGGTGCACTGGATCCATTTTGCAGAGCTAAGAAGTTATCAGTTACATCCATGATGAGTTCAAATGCCACAGCTGTCATGCCACTATAACGCTATTCCCACATGCATGCCTACATTTAATGTGGAGTCTCACGTCTAACCTTTCACTCTTCACAACGACAGTGCTGGGGCTGTGAGCCCACAGGCACACTGGATAGCAATTTGTCACTGTTCCCAGGCCACTTCTTCCCCCCTAGACTGCCCAGAGACAAATAGGTAAGGTTTGGATGACATTAAGCGAGCTGAGCACAGGGAAAAGAAGCTTCCATAGGAGGCCGGGAATGCTGGCAGCAGTACGACGGGGGCAGTGTTATCACTGGGGACCTAAAAAGTGAGATGACACGCAGAGTCCCAACTACCTCGGATCCAGGTCCCCTCACTTCACTCCCAGCTCTTAGGCGAGTCAGCCGTGGCGCATGCGCACTGAGCCACACCCGCTCCCCACGGAGCCCTGCGCCTCTCTGCCAGGCTTTGGCAGCCGCTCGGGATTACTCAGCAACGCCCCCCTCCACCGTCACCTGCCCCCAACTCCGATCCCCGCAGCAACTAAGCCCCTTTCACAAGCTGCGAGTGGCCCCAGGGCTCACCTACATTCCCCTTCCTCCCTCTTCCCACAGGCCCCCGCCTCCCGGCCTCCTGGGTCCCCAGCCCCCAACCCCTCTTCCTGCCCACACACAGGCACCTTACCCGACACAAAGGGAGGGAACGGCAGGGGGCCGCGGGCGCCGGGCCGGCCAGCTCCGCGTGCCGTGCGTCCGGCTCCTCAGCGACACCGTCACCGCTCCTTCTGACGCCTCGTCCTCAATGGGGCAGCAAGTGCGGCTTGGACCTCGGTGGCCTGACAGCTGCCGCTCGCGCCCGCCGCTGCCGCCGCGCAGCGTCTCGCGCCCGCGCCCGCCAGGGGAGGGGGCGGGGCCCGCGCCGCCTCCTCGTGCCCCTTTCTCGGCGCTGAGGACCCGGTGTAGCTGCCTCCCGCCCTCCATGTGGAAAGCGCTCTGTGGCTCACCCACCCTTCTTTCATGCTCAGAGTCCAACCCTGGTCTCCCTTGTCCTTCTCCTTCCTTAGCCGATTAGTAGGCACAGCGACAATGAGCCGTCAAACATTGCTCTCCCACTTAGCTCCTCTGCGGCCTGGGGCCTAAGCCCTCAGGCAGGGATAGCCACAGCCCCAGATCCTGCAATTAGCCTCTGATCTACCTCATTTATCCTAGTTCCAAACTCTTTAATTTTTGTCTAGGGGTTAGCACACACACGCTCTTGTTTCAAGTAACTCAGAAAAACACAAGATCCACAGCACATCACTAGGCCCTCTAGAGGGTAACTGTTCAGGAAATTCTCAGGGTAATCCAAAGGAAAGTTCTACATCTGTAGAGAAGGCATGCAAGACACACTGCCATTTACCCTTACCAGTTACTGTTTTAGAGGGCCACACAGACATCATTATCTGGGGTTCCCGGAGTTGCTGCCGGGGTAGAATTAAATGTTCCAATTGTGCCTAGACACCCAGTTGGTCCCTTCTTGTTTTCTGGGGCCCTTTGGTATCTCCAACTAGTTTGTGATTTTCCCCCCCTGGAATCAAAGAAAGGCAAAGTTTCTGAGGTCATTTAGCCTGCACTCCACCTCTCTGTCAGCTAGATCCATCTCTAAATCTTCCCCATTGCCTGAAACCCTGTGTCTGTGTGGCACTGGCCCTTATTCACCACGTGTCTCCTGAAGGTCGTCACACATGTCCTCCCTCCATCTAGGTCACTTTCCTTCTACTTCTTCACAAGGCAACTACTCCATCAATCCCTGCAGGCCCCAGCTTAAATGTCACTTCTCAGGATAACCTTTCTCAATAACCCCAGAATAGAGACAGTGCCCCGATTTATTCTCTCATAGTCTCCTGTAGCTTACTGCATTTCTCCTTCATAACACTTACCCTTTGTGATGATATATATATATATAGTTATTTGGTTGACAGCTATCTTCCCCACTAAACCATATTGCACTATGAGGTCAAGGATTATGACTGTTTAGGTTCACCATCGTAACCCCAGAACCTAGGTTAATGCTTGGTGCATAGGACATGCTCAGAAAATATTTGCTGAATATGAATGAATGCTATGTCATCAAGAATTGTTGTTACTTTTAAATAGAATAAACAGATCCAGCTGGATCTCTTGTGCTCCTATTTAAACCAACTGCTCCCCACACTAAAGCACTCTTCTGATTGAGAAGAGATACACACAATTCTCCGAATCACTTTTTACTCACATATTCTAATCTATAAAAAGAAAACTGTTGCGTATGGGTCCCAATATATGTATATGTATTTGTAGATTATATACATTTACTTGTATACTTTGTGTACTTCGCACACTACTTTATACATGTTACAATGCACATACATTAAAAATATCCATCATAGAAATTTCAAAAGAATGAGAAAAAATCAATATATTGATGTTCCAATGTTTTCTTTCTGCACCCCAATGCATTATTTTGTGAGCTGCTTTAAATAAGTCCTTCATATTACAGTCTCTCATCTGTAGGTCTAATAATCCTTTTTCCTTTCCTCATAGATGCTATTTTCCAACAGTTTAATCATCTCTGAGAATCCCCCAAACCTACTTGCACGTTTTAAGGGTCTCTCAATTTCTAGACTTGGATAGATAGTTTTGTAGTCAGGACCTCATAACTGCTAAAGGCATCACACATTTGGAAAATGATAGAACCCCTAGGGATAAGCAAAAGTCCATGTTAAACCAAAGACTTCTAAATGCAAATCTCACATTCAAAGAATCACTAGGGGCCACTTGGAACGCAGCTGCTGTCCTCCTAGAATAGAAGCAACATGACTACACTAGTTGTGAAAGAACAGCACAAAACGGGCTGCACAAAGATTTAAAATAACAGCTGTGGACGGTTTTGTGGTTCTCAAATGGGACCATTCCCAATGATCTAGCATTGAGTCCTGTCAAACCATGACCTCCATGCATAATAAAATAATATATTCCTATCTTTATAATGCAGATACACACATATACTCAAAATAGAATCATAGTGTGGTCAGTAGATATGAGGCTAAACCAAGATTGCCTTTTGATCCCAGATATAAGGTTACCTTCAGAGAATCGCACACACACAGAAGTGCGCGCGCGCGCGCGCGC
>CAUYQG010157283.1:0-34201 GCA_963574415.1 Tarsius wallacei | reverse complement strand
GTGCCTGGCCTGACTCCATGTTTCATTACTGCTACCTAAACATTACAAAGGGTATGGGTGAATGAGGTATCTGTGTGTACGTGTGTTTGCATGGATATGTAGCAGAAATTTAGAAAAACTTCAAGCAAAAGAACCTTGAGGAGAAGCATGTTGCTGCCCTGCAGTCTTTCCTTTTGCCTGTACTTATATAAGAGAGCTGCAATCGATTCCCTTTTGAGGTACCCATGAGGACAGGGGCCATTTCTTTTTGCCTTTGCCATTCTTCTTGAATGCATGGAGGAAAGAGCGGTTGAATCTTCAGGCCTTCCCTGTCAACTCCTCACAGGAGTAAGGGAACTTGGTTTGAAGTGATCCCTGTTAGTGGAGAGCAGTGCCTTGGGCTCAGCCCTCAGGAACATCAAGGTCTTTGAAGGGTAGTTTCAAAGTAGAAGATTCGTGTGTAGCCCTGAATTGTATAGGTTATTTGGGAATAATTTAGGAGTGGAGAGAAACATTATTTCTACTCCAGCTAATTTCTCCGTTTTTCTACACCATCCTGGCAGAAGTCCGTAGCTGCATTTGGAAGTGGATAAGAGCAAGTGGGATTTGGCTCTATCGGTTTATCTTCGCTGATTGTGTGAGGTTCCTAAAAGTCCCAGGATGGCTCCTCTGCACAACACCGATGTCTTATAGAAATTATAGCTGACTTATTTGGCTGGACCAGCTAACCAGTTTCATTTCATATTGTGAGGGAATTTCCTAGTTTCTTGTGCTCCAGAACATGTTGCCAGCATGGGCAATTCTGAAGCCTTCTCTGATTAGCCTCCCAGTTTTCTGCTTTTGGTAAAATTGTAAGCAGTATATATGTTGCCAAAATGTCAGTAATATGCATTGCTATAGTGCATCTACTTTTAAGGACTTGGCACTTTTTCTTTTAATGTATTAGGTAGAACAATGTAAAACTGGCATTTTTTTATTGGTCAAAAATTAGAGAATAGTGAGACCAGGTGCAGTGGCTCACACCTGTAATCTCAGCACTTTGGGAGTGCGAGGTGAGGGGATTCTTGAGCCCAGGAGTTCAAGACCAGTCTAGGCAACATAGTGAGACCTCATCTTTAAAATAAAATTTTAAAAACTTTAAATTATTGAATATTCACAGTTTTTTAAAAACCTAATATAGGGTTTTAGGACAGGTGCAGTGGCTCAAACCTGTAATCCCAGCACTTTGGGAGGCTGAAGTGGGAGGACTGCTTGAGGCCAGAAGATCAAAATCAGCCTGGGCAATCTAGCAAGACTCCGTCTTTACAAAAGAAAGAAAAAAAAACACTTAAAAAAAAATCTAATATAAGATTTTAAATATGCAGAGTTAAAGCCCATTCAGTAGCAATTTTTGAGTTAATATTTCCCTTTTAATTCTCAATGGTGTTTCCTATTGCCAGATTATCATTTGCATTTATAAAGAACACCTTGGTTTAACATGTTTACTATTTATTTTTTTACCCTCATTTTATTGTGAGCATACATTTACCATTTACATTTAAAACCTGGTATGTTGAGACCCGCCTGAGCAGGCGAAACCTCATCTCTACAATAAATCAAAAAATTAGCCGGGCGTGGTAGCGCGCGCCTGTAGTTCCAGCTACCTGGAAGACTGAGGCGGAAGGATCGCTGGAGCCCAGCAGGTTGAGGCTGCGGTGGCTGGGAGCGGCCACTGCACTCCAGTCTGGGAGACAGAATGAGACTCCAACTCAAAAAAAAAAACAAATAAAAAACCTAGTATGAAATTCTGAAACCCTGTCTTCTTTCTCAAAACCTAACACTGTTCTCTGTTTTTCCTTAAATATAGACTGAATTCTTTGTTTGTAGGTTTATCATACCATATAAAAATTATTTTGAACAGAAGGTTTCAGTACAGAAATAATCATCTCATTTTCTAGAAGGTCTCACATGTCAGCATACTGCATCATAAAAACAGACTCCTGTACTTTTGCAGAGGATGCTGTTTAATCATATTGGAGACGGGGCCTTGCCACGCAGTGACCCGAATCTTTCTGCACCTGAGAAAGGTGGGTATAAAGCCAACCCCTTCATCAGTCCTGGAAGGTGTAAGGGCTTTGTTTCGTCCTCATTTTCTCCAGTCTTCTGTGTAGAAGGCAGTGTGTGTCTATGTGGAAGGCAGTGCTCCAGATCTTTAATGATCAATACTAGTTTGTTCTTTGGGGAATTAATGAAAGACAGTTACTCATGATCTGTTCTTCAAAAACTGTTTTCTTGTAAGATTTAACAGCAGAATTTGAGCAAGTTAGGAACGCCTCTGTTTAATTACTTTTTGTTGTCATTCAGTGAGTCACTGAGGCAATGCCTGGTCTTCCTGAAACTAGGCTCCTTATTCAACACGATCTTCCCAGATTGATCCTGGGGTCCCCTCCTTTGTCTGCCTTACAAAGCTCATTCAGCCAACTCATCTGTTGTTTGTGGTGACTCAGATTACAATGACTCTTTTAAATACTATTTAAGAATTGCAATCCAGTGCATAATGGAGTATGCCCTGCCTCAAGGTCACACACACACAACATGAGAACTAAACACATGCATAGTGGCAAATTGCCGATTAGCTTCCGTCTGTGTAACACCACCCAAGATGAAGAGCAGATTAAATGCGACTTTCTCAACTGCAAGGGTGAGGCTTGCAGCATGGTCACCCATTCACCTCTCTCAAGGTCAAGCCTTAAAAATAAGAGGAGTTCTGTTCACTGTTCTGGTGATGGGTACACTAAAAGCCCTGACTTCACTATGCAGCATATGCATGTAAGAAATCTTCACATGTACCCTCTATATGAAAATAAAAAAATTCTCGAAAAATAGAAAAAAGTTAGTAAAAGAAATTAGAGTAATATTATTTTTTACTCATTTATAGACCCACTTTGGGATGTTTTCAATAAATGAAAATTTAAAACATGAAAAAAAGAAAAGTAGGAACAGCTCCAACACCAATGAATCAAGAGTTGCTAATGAAATTGCCCAGGAAAGTGTACTTTAATTGTCCTCATTAAGAACTAGACTGTAGTGTCATGTGGGTACTCTGATATATTAACAGTAAAACTCTCCTTGGGAGGTGGAAATTAGCGCGGTGTTAGCCAAAATTATTTTAAAATATAAATTTAGGCCAGATGTGGTGGCTTACACCTTTAATCCCAGAACTTTGGGAGGCTGAAGCAGGAGGATTGCTTGAGCCCAGGAGTTCCGGACCAGCCTAGACAACATAGCAAAATCTCATCTCTACAAAAAAATCAAAAAATTTAACAGGGCCTGATGGTATACACCTGTAGTCCCAGCTACTCCGGTGGCTGAGGCGGAAGGATCACCTGAGCCCAGGAGGTCAAGGCTGCGGTGAGCAGTGATCATGCCACTGCACTCCAACCTAGGTGACAGAGTGAGCCCCCACAAATTTAGCTTTAATGTTACAAGCCAAACATGGACCTTTGTCAGTAGAACTTAGGAATGTGGTATTTTTTCACCCCTTCTACCAAAGAAAACCACAAAGCAAATTTAAGTGGTATAGGGAAAAGAAAAATGTTAAGAAAAGTAACTCCATCTCATCAAACGAAAGTGTTTACATAAAGGCCAGGCACAGTGATCCAGGCCTGTAATCCCAGCACTTTGGGAGACTGAGGTGGAAGGATTGTTTGAGCCCAGGAGTCAGAAATCAGCCTGGGCAACATAGCAAGACCTCATCGCTACAAAAATGAGCCAGGCGTGGTGATGCCTGCCTATAGTCTCAGCTACTCAGGAGGCTGAGGTAGAAAAATTGCCTGAGCCTGGGAGTTCAAGACTACGGTGAGCCATAATTGTGTCACTGCACTTCAGCCTGGGTGACAGAGTGAGACCCCAACTCAAAAGAAAAAACAAGTGGTAAAATGTTGAAATCCTTGATGTGTCCATCAGGTGGCAGTGTGTGTACAGGAGTAAGCCACTGGAATGTTCTAAGACTTGCAAACCTCACACTGCACAGCAGCTGTTTACAGCCTGTGTGTCCTGCCCTTGTTTCTACCAGGGTTGCTCCATATTTCTGCAACTTACTGAAGCATAGAGCAGACAGATTACAAAATAAGAATCATACTGTCAGTATTCCCAATCATTTTTTTAGGATACACTTCAGTGTAATCCACGGATTTTAGAAACAAGAGTTCTTTCCTCAGAGAGTTGGTCAATGACATGATGTAGCATAGCTGTTCTTTCCCAAGATTTCTGTCAGTCAGAATATTAGTATGTCATTGCCTTTTCCATTCCGAGGTGCTACTTGTCCAGAAATTTCCACCAAAAACCGACTTTTAAAATAATATTGTGACTACATCTTCCATATGTTACCCAGAATCTAAACACATTTGTAATTCTCAACAAGTTTTACACTCCAGTGTAAAGAGTTGTAGCTATATTTGACAGCATGAGAGAGATAAAGAGACATGTTTCACCCAATTAAATGTCAACTATAACTCTTAGGTGGCTATTTAAATACAGGTTTAGTATGCAAGAGGTTTCCTGTTTTTTTGTTTTTTTAATCCAGTTGATTTTTTTTTCATTCTGGATAATTCTGACTTTCTTCTAAGATCTCAAGCGTTTGAAGGGCAAAGCTGGACTGTGTGTTTTTAGCTGTGTTATTCCCTTCCAGCTGTGAACCCCACCCCTAGCAGCTGGAGCCTGGACAGTGGGAAGGAAGCCAAGAACATGTCGGATAGTGGGAAACTTATCTCTCCCCCTGTCCCTCCAAGACCCACACAGACTGGTGGGTATTTGAAGCATTTGAACTATCACTTTTATAAAATAACTTTTATTGACTACTCCAACTTGTCCTGAATTCCTCAGAAAAAGGTAGGCATTTGGTTTCTGATAGGCTTACTTAATAGGCTGCATAATTCCTGTACAATGTTCCCCCTCTTTCCTGAACTCCTATTACTTCTGCCATTCCTAATAAGCTCCTCAGACAGATTTTGTAGGGTGCTGTCCTACAAAGCACCATTCTCAAATTTAGGGAGGGACCCTGACCTTGCTAGGCTACCAGCATCTTCCCTGTCCTTCGCTTTAAACTATCTCATTCTTGTCAACTTCTGCTCACTCAGCTGCTTTCCTCAATCTTATTCAAGACTGATGCCAAGGTTTCAGGCTGTCCCTAAATAGGTATTGACTAATAGTGACTCTCATAGCCTTGTGGAGAATAACTATGGATGTGAGCATCCATAATTATCTATTGCTTTGAGAGGTCTGTATTCAAGGGCATATTTTTCAAAGGGTTGATTTAGGGTACCACGTCCCCTAGGGTGATGGTTTAAGGTAGCAGATTCTCAGACCTAGCCTCAGGCTTACCAAGTCAGAGTTTTAGTATTTCAGGGTAAGGCCCTAGAATCTTTATTTTTACCAAATCTTTCAGGTAATCCTTCTGCTCACTAGGTCTTGAGAACTTCTGAAAATGAATCTTAAGAAACTTTCTGGAAAGGCATGGTGGCTCATGCCTATAATCTCAACACTTTGGAAGGCTGAGGCAGAAGGATAGCTTGAACCCAGAAGTTTGTGACCAGCCTGGCAACATAGCAAGATCTCATCTCTACAGAAAATTTTTTAAAAAGTTAGCCAGGCATGGTGGCACACACCTGCAGTCCCAGCTACTCAAGAGACTGAGGCAGAGGGATCGCCAGAGCCCAGGAGGTCAAGGCTGCAGTGATCTATGATTGTGCGACTGCACTGCAGCCTGGGCAACAGAGTGACCCTGACCAAAAAAACAAAACCAAATAAAACAAAAAAACACCCTTCTTTTGTGAATGTATAGCAATAACAGGCCCCCTGTCCTCCTTAAGAAGCCATACTCAACTTATTCTATACAAAGCTTAAAGTCAAGTCACCAGTAATTTTGAAAGGCACGTGAGATCTTTAAACAGAGCAAAAAATAACTTTAAGCTGATTGATCATCTGCATCAGTATATCAGTGTGACTGTAGAAGCCTAAAACCCACCAGCCAAGTTATTTGTATTTTCATTCACGATGTATGTATATATTCAGGCAGTCTTCACTTTAAACCTGGCTGTGTCTCTAAAGTTGGGACCTTGAAAAGTATTTTTTAAGGAACAATAATATCGATGGCTACTATGTACCTAGGCCAGTTCACATCTGAAGACAAGGATAGTGATGGAACTATTTTAGGTCTCTGTGAGAACACACCTTTCCAGAGAAATATCTCTGCAAATATGCTATGGTTCTGGGGCCACCGTGGTGACTGGTATCAGCAACTGCCTAAGTCAAAAGGAAGGAGGGTCCCAAGGAACCACTGACTTCTGCCACAGTTATGACAGAAATATATTTCCCAATTGGGATTGGCTTCTGTATGCCTACATGATTTTTTTCCATAATTAGCACCCTCAATCGATGGGATAAGAGACCTGGGTAGGACGTGGCCCATGTTGACAGCATGCCCCAGTGTACAAGAGGGAGGCCACACACCCTACAGTGTGATTATGACCACTCCTTGATCCCTTAGGACCCAGAGCATGAGGTAACCTAACCTCTCCCACATTAACTGGCAGGGCTGCCGTCCCTTCTGCACTGATTGCTCTCATGGTCTGTCCTTATGTCATCATCTGTGGTCACTGTTGTGGGGCTCTGTAACTGTCTGTCTTTCTTCCTTTCAGCCTTTCTGTAGTTTTCTTATGAGTTACAAACCTCACTGTGACAGCTTGGAGAGTGGCAGCTAATCACAGAGAAACATACCCTGAATTCACTGAAACCTCTCTTTGTGGAACTGGGAAATGCAACCTGCCCTACCCTATGGACTGGGTCATGGCTGGCTTTTACCATACATGGTTATGCTTTCAAGAGCTGGGAGCAGTGCCATTGCACATTGCTGTGTCCCAGGCGTAGGACTTGAAAATCGAATGGGAGAGACAAAGAGATCCCTTTTTTTTGCCATCATGATGAAATTCATAGAGTATCACCATCAGGGGACAAGGGGAGGACTTAAACAGAGGCATTGGGGCGAAGGTTGGAAAACGCACGTCTCTTATATGGCCAGGGCCAAGTGTTTTCTGTCTATTATGGGGGCATGAAGGGGGAGCTCTTACATATATTCCCATGGACCGTGTTCTGAGTTGCCTGGGTGACCTTGGTCTTCCTATTGCTGCTCTGGCCAAAGTCTGCAACTATTCCAGAAGGCCTGCTCCCTGGTACCTCACACCTCTACACACACCTTATGAAATAGATCAAGCAGTGAAGAAGCATCTGGACTTTGGGGAAATAGAAAGGACGAGTTTGGGGCCCTGTCATTTTGGTCAAAGCATCATGTAGGCCTTGATAACCTCTCACCAATCCTCCCACATCTTGGTAATGCCATCCTTGGTGAGGAACCCGTTTTGGAGAGGTATCATTTTGTTTCTCCCCGCCCCCTTGCTTAGGATGTCCTTGTGCACTGAATCATCTGTCCAGGTTTGTAACACAGGCATTTGCACATAGCCAACTGTCTGGCTTTTCTTAATTGAATCGTTACCTTTCTCTCCATTTACAGCTTCACCAGCAAGACACACGACATCAGTATCCCCCTCACCCGCTGGGAGATCTCCATTGAAGGTACGGGCCCTTCTTTAGACCAAGGCTAGAGACTGGCCTGGGTTCCTTTTTTCTATAAGACTCATCCTGGGTACATCAAGGGGTGCTTTCATTTGCAAAGACAAGGCAAAGAACACATAAAGAAGGGGTAGGGGAAGATGGGTAAGAAAATAACACTGGACTTTCCTTCTGGGGAGCCTCCTCCATGAATGCCTCTATTCGTTTTCAGATTATTACTTCATTCTCCAAATGGTAGCAATGAGAATTTATGAACTAGAGTCAGTGCATACACTTAGGAAAGAAATATGATCCAAATAGTCCTAGGACGTTTTCAGCCTGGCCTTTAGTTTAAGGCACGTCAAAGACACACAGACATAGAACACACACGGATTAAAAACCGTCAATAATTCAGATCTACTAAATATTCTCCTGTGTCTTTTTGCCTTTATCCTCAGCCTCACTCATTCTGACAAAGCAAAACCCAACTTTCTCTCTTTTAATATTCTATACCAAGAATCTCATTTACATTCAAAATACATACTTGATCATGAAAAATAAGGAATTAAGATGGATAAAAAATTTCTGGGGAGCAAACTGGAAAACGGTCAAGGTCAGATATTTGGACTGGTATGTAGACATAGGCTATTTAACATCTCTAAACATACAAAATCCCTCATGAAGATAAAGAATAATATTTAGTCTCTATCCAAATTGAATCAGACTGGCTTGGCTGCAAGTATTGTCAGTGCATAGGAAAGCTTGGTGTTCAGAGCTGCTGCACCCAATGCAAATATGAGGTTGAAGTGAGTGTTGAATGAATGACTTTTTTACCTGAGTGACTTGAGATTGACACGCTTCATGTTCTTTTTGTTGATCAGATAGTTCTAGCGAATGTGCAAAAGACAAATTAGCCTCTGCAAACACAGAGGGGCAGGTTGTGAACCATGCTTCTGTAGTGCTAACATCCACAGCTGACAGAAATTGAGAAACTGGAAAGCAACCCTCCCCCCAAATGGAGAAAATCACAAAGAAGTGTGATTCCCTTGTGATGCCAAAATTTCTGATGCAGAAATTTGTTGGCAAGTGCAAATAATTTGCTAGTTTTATTGTCCTTCTGCAATGCAGCTGCTATAAATAAAGTACGTGTGACAGCATTCACTCTGGAAGCCACAGCCTGTCATCTTGATGTGATAGGAAGGAAAGCAACATGGCTTTTCCACATCTTTATGTTTACCTTGACTCGCAAAGTGCTGCCACATGTTGCTATGGAACTATCATCTGTGTTTTTCAACTTAATTTTGAAGAGTAGTAGTAAGACAAGTCTTAGAGATAAATTCTTAGACAATAAAAATAACCTAAGGGCTGAAAATGTTTGAACAGCTACCAAATAGTTCTAGTTAGCAAGCTGGTGTATATTATCTCTCTGCAGACCTGCATATGTATATTTTTTGCTGGCCATATGCAGTCTGAAGCCTTGTCTTTACAAATGGGATTTAAAGGAAGAGAAAGGAGATGGAACATTTGTGCTATAACTCCTGAGATACATTAGGGGGCACACTGCTACCAAGTTACTAGTTTTGCAGTGTGCTGCCTTAATTGATAGAGTTTAGTGGGGTTTGGTTTTTTGTTTTTGTTTTGTTTCAGCAATTAAACAATGAGTTTAACCCTACAGAGAAGACCAAATCCTCCTGCTTTACACTGAATATGGGGTCTAATTTTTGACAAAGACTACAGTGAATTGGAATCTCTTCATTAGCCTTGCTTAATTTCTATTAAATGAAAGAATTGGTGTGTCTACCAATTTTCTTTTAAAAGAGAGGCCGAGGTAGTTAGCCTAGGACAGCATTTCTCAAAGCATGTTCCATGGAACATTCATTTACTAGGACGTTATGTGATAAGTGAAAAAAAATGGTCTGTGGTCAAATAAGTTTAGAAAACACTGGGCTGAGCACAGTTATTCAGTTTCTTTATGACTTCAACATGCATTTATGCTTTGACTGTCGAAAGGAGTGTGTATGGCGTATAGTATTTCCCAGTGGAACTGCCTTTTCAGAGTACCTCTGAGGACTTGCTTTTCTTAGGATCCCAGTGGGGAAAGCCACATACTTGAGTGCCAAATGAGACCAGACAGCCGACATAAATGAGTGAAAGAGGCTGGGTGGAGTAGTGGGGACTGTAGTAAACTGAAGAATTCATGTGCCCGCCTTCTAAGAGCAATAGCCCCTTCTGGGCTTCAGAAGGTCATTGCCATTAAGAGAGTGTGTGCCGTTGTGGCCAGCACTTCTAGTTCATTATGAACTACAGGAAGACTGGATTGTTGTGTGAAATTTTCCTGTCTTTAAAAATTAGCAACTAAATCAGGTTTTTTTTTTTTTTTTTTTTAAACAAAACTCTGCAGATGAAACAGCTCACAAATGAGGTTAGAGCCCCAGGGCTGCCCGAGGGCTTCGGCCCCAGAGTCTGGAGTGAGGGCAGAGGAACCCAGAGCAGGACTTCCTGTGCCTCTGGTTCTTCCTCCTAAGGTCTCTGGGGGCATCATCCCACCCAGATGTCCTCAGCTGCCCTGCATCCTGTCCTGCAATTCTGAGCTCATGCCCTGCTGAGAGTGAAATAGTGACCCTAAAGCTTTTTTTTTTTTTTTTTTGCCAGTTCTTTCTCTTTTAAATCATAGGACTAAGTGTAGGCCTCCGAATTATCTTGCTGATTACTCTTATCCTCTATCTGAAAATAAGGAGTAAAGCAAGCAGTGAGCTGAATTCAATAAATGGTGGGTCCAGCACATAAATGTCTAATGCATATTTTCAGTGCTACAAAGGACAACACTCAAATTTGAGTTTGGTTGGGTGCAGTGGCTCACACCTGTAATCTCAGCACTTTGGGAGGCAGAGGCAAGAGGATTGCCTGAGCCCAGGGGCTCTAGATCTCATCTCTAAATGAATGAATGATACAAAAAAATTATCTGGGGTGGTGGTACACGCCTGTGGTTCCAGCTACCTGGAAGGCCTAGGCAGAAGAATTGCCTGAGTCCAGCGGGTTGGGGCTGCAGTGACCGTGGGCCGTGCCATTTGCACTCCAGCCTGGGCAAGAGAGTGAGATTCTGACTCAAAAACAAAAAAATTGAGTCTGTGTGTTGGTATTAGTCTATTCTGACAGTTCACAAAACACCATGAACTGGGTGGCATAAACAACAGGAATTTATTTTCTCACAATTCTCAAAGCTAGAAGTCCAAGATCAAGGTGTCCATGGGCTTGGCCTCCTCGGCCTGCAGAGGGCAGCTTTCTCGCTGGAGCCTCACGTGGTCTGTGCTCCGCGTTCCCGCATTCCCGGGATCTCCAGTGTGTCCAAATTCAACTTCTAAGGACACCAGTCAGATCGGATCAGGGCCCACGCTCATGGCCTCACGTTAACTTAATCACCTCTTTGAAGGCTCCATCTGCAAACCCAGCCACCGTCTGCGGCAGTGGGGAAGGCGGGCTTCAACCTGTGCACTTGGGGGCGGGGGGGGGTCTCAGTGCAGCCGATCACAGTGTTCCTGACTCCACTGTCTCCTTCTCGCCCCCCCCCACCCCCGCGTCTCCCTCCGGTCCCCGATGGAGCAGGCCTCGGTGCAGTCGTTCACCCCGTCGCCGGTGGAGTACCACTCCCCAGGACTGATCTCCAACTCCCCGGTCTTGTCGGGCAGCTACAGCAGCGGGATTTCCTCGCTCAGCCGCTGCAGCACGTCGGAAACCTCAGGCTTTGAAAATCAGGTGAACGAGCCGGGGCCTCCGGCCACCGTGTCCCCCTACGGGCCGGAGGAGCCGGTGCGCAAGGAGAGCAAGACCCCGCCCCCGTACAGCGTCTACGAGCGGACTCTGCGGCGCCCGGTCCCGCTACCTCACAGCCTCTCCATCCCGGTCGCCGCCGAGCCGCCCGCGCTGCCCCCCAAGCCGCTGGCGGCACGGCCCGGCCACCTGGAGAACGGCACGCGGAGGACTGACCCCGGCCCGCGGCCCCGGCCCCTGCCCCGCAAGGTCTCGCAGTTGTAGGTCGCCTGCCTCCGGCCCCGCGGTGAGTGCTGGCCCGTCCACAGAGCCGGCGGCGTGACGAGAAGACATCTAGGGTAGGCACTTTAGTCACTGACTCGGAGCTTGCTTTCAATGCGTGGAATTAAAACTCGCTTATTAATCTCACGTTGCACAATATTAAAAGTTACTGATCTAAAGCGCCAGGCGTTCCACGAAGCGTGGCTGAATTTCATGAAAGCGTTTCTCGTCTGAGAGTGGTAAATAGTGACAAAGACTCCTTTTGTACCTTTTTATGTTCACTTTTTTTACGTAGTTTAACCTTAAAAACCAATAGGATATTGTCCACCAATACAGTGCGTGAAGATGTTGTATACTTTTTACTGAGCCCTTGATACTCCGAGAAAGCTTATCAAGTCAATGCACATCCTAGCACAGTGGTCCTTACTTTAGAAGACTTCTTGTAAATAAGGCGAAGTCTCTGCCTCTTCTCCGGAGCAGGTGATCACTGCGGATCATCGGAATTGTAGGCTAAAGCAGGCTGGTTAGACAATATACTTAAGGGGTTGCAAGGATTGGGCCTGGAAGCTATTTTGTGCTTGAAACAAAATACTTCTTTAGGGTTGCATTTGCTGTTTGACAGCTGTCTACATTCTTAAAATTCTATTTTGTGAATTGGTTGCTAAATCCTTCACTACCCTGACACCATGGTATCTACTGTATTTCTTTTTAAGGTGCAATTTGCTTTCAGAGTTCTAATCAGCGAGATTAAGCAAGAGTCTCCAAGAAAAATGTTTACTTGAATTTTGTGCTTCCTTACTTGATAGTTTCCTATATAAAATTTGTCATTGAAGAAGAGCAAATGTTAAAGTATTAAATGGGCACAAATGACTGTGTCCTATTAGCAAGAATTCAGGAATCAATACAGGACAGTATTAAATCAATAGCATAAATGAAGAAAAAACCCTTAGTGAAAATATATTAGCATGATTAAACGGCAAAAGGACTGGCAAAAGGACTTGCGAAAGGCAGGGGTATTAGCTTTCAATCCCGCACAAAATAAAAAATTCCTCACGACGCTCCATTCTTACCAGGGAGCTTGTCTTCTTAGTTGACCTGTTGTCCTTTTGTTGGAGGAGGATGGCGGTAGACTGCCCTAGCTTGACTATTGCCACACAGCATCTTAGATCTAGATAGGGACGCTTACTGACGCAGTGGTAGGAGTGTGAACAAAGCACCTTGTATGTAGTAATGTATTTTGTATCTTTGTTTTTTCTTTTACTGACTGTTTATAACACTCAATTGACAATAGATATGAACTGTATTTTAAATCATGCTGTTAAATATTTTCCCTCTTTTGTTGGGAAGCTCATTTTAGTTTAACTGTGTTTGTTTTGTTGATAGCTTACCTGGAAGGCAGTGACCACTTTTTTATATTCTCTTAATGAAACCGTTCAGCAGGTATATGCTGTTGAGGCTGGTTATAGAGGTTTTCTATAATAAATGTTCAAGTATTTTTGTATATAACTGGTTAATTTTAATAAGAGATACCATTATGTGTAAAAAAAAAAAAAAGTAAAAATAAAAGCAAACAGTTGTGGATGCAGTATGATTGTTATAATTATGCCAAATACTTTATGTATGGAAAAAGAATATTTGTACATATGTGCTTTTAACAATAATTCTGCCATATTGACTTTACAACTTTGAATGTCGGAAAAATTAATATATGTTAAATATTTATGTTTAGTGAAAGTGTTCATAATTGAGAAAAGGAACATATGCATTTTAGCTTTGTATCTTGCAAGATTTGCAGTCAGAAATTTTTGAACTAGCTTTTGCTTTTGATGATAACACTTTGTGTTTGTAATCACATTCATATATATATGTATATGTATGTATATGTATATATATGAAGCTCCGTATTTCTGTTGCTTTAAAGAAGTAAAACCTTCCATTTAAAAGATGACATGCATAAGATAACAAAGCTTCTCTGATTTCCTTTTCCTGTGTAATTTAATAGGTTTGTTAATAGTGCTTGGGCACAGTATAAATCAGTGTTATTTGCTCTTGAAGCCATTTAAAAAAAATTTTCTGGAAGTGAGCAGTTGACTTTATCATGTGTGTGTATTTCAGAAGCAGCTACATAACAGAACATTTCAAGAAATTATGTTAGCTCAGATGTTCATGTTGGTTGCTGCTGAATGGTAAATATTAAATAAAATTACCAGATTAATCTTAATATGTCTGTCTTTATTCCTATCATTGGCGTGTCTTTACCTAGTATAGAAGTGGCATGAATCTGTTGGTCATATTGAGGTAGGTTAGCCAGAGCAGTTTAGATATAGATAAGTTGCTTACAAGCAAGTCTAAATTAAAATAGAGAAAGCATTCAGACATCTTTCTTATCAGTATACAACCTTTGTCTGACCGACCAGGCACACCAGACCTGACTACCTTGCAGGCTGGAGTATTGATCTACCAGTACAGTGAATCACGGGAACAACAGAGAGTTACCCAAAACACAGACATGATGTTCTAAGAAAAGCCCAAATCTAGTTAGGCAATAACTTTAATTACTTAGAAGGTTCCTGTGACCCTAAAGGTTAAGAGATGGCTATCAAAACTTGTGACTAGTTTTTTCAGTACTAAGCAAACCTCTGCTCTTAGTTCATGCTCTGCTTAATCATCGTTGTAAAAGTATAAAAGGTTTCTTGTCAAAGGTAAGCATGTGCCCTCTTTTAAGGGGCCCTTGCTATCCCTGGAGCATGCCACTTTCTCTCTAATAAATTCTGTCTTAAACTGTACTTTGGACTCACTCTGAAATTCCTTTCTGTGGTAACGTCAAAGAACCCATGGAGCATTGGCATCGTACCTCATCCCACCTGGCATCAATAGTATAGTGAGATTTTCAGACTTCTTCGCTGACAGATCCTGTTTTTTTGTTGTTGTTGTGCCCAGGTCGATGCGCTTCACTCTCACTACAGCTCATTTATGCCACAGAAAACAAAGATTGAAAAGATAACACACAGCACATCCTGTGGAGAAGGTAACATTTACCTGGTTAGCTGACCATTACCAGAGCCAATTTAACAAATCAAACCATCAAAATTTGCTTGCCTTAGAAAGCCTGACACAAAACATAACTTCCAGGTGGACAACAGAATGGTGGAATACTGTCTTTGCCAGCTCTGGTAAAGTCTATCTGCATGCCAGCTTTTCTCTTTGGTTTTCATAAAATGATGGAAAATACGTTTGAGAAACACTGTAAAATGCAGTTCACTACAAGATTTCTATTAATAAAGCCTGGCTTTTCATTTGGTGAGATGTATCCGTGTTGCATTAGGTTTAAGACATCTATGTAACTCAGTGCTAAGCAAACCATTATCTAAAGCTTCTGTTTCATTAAATACCAAAACCCATTTAAAGGCCATTGTCAATGTCCTCCTGATTGTTTCTCAACATTAACTTAGTGACTTTAGAACATTTTTGGATCATTTTCATTACAACTGAGCCCATAAGTATTTCAATTCTACAAGCATAATTACAATATGAACAGCTCAGTTTTCTAAGTAGGCTTCTCCCTAGATTGTTATTGATTGTTCTACAAAATACAACAAAGAGACTAACAAGTTGCACAGCTTTGCCTTTATTTGATCTTTACACATTAAAATGTAGCTTGTATCAACATGAATTCTTAGTTATTGATTGAAGTAAGCTATGCCCTTATTATATAAGAATCCTATAAAAAATGTTTGAAATATTGATAAAATACCAATCCCCTAACATAACTGGGTTTTTTTTTTAACATATTCCTTTTGTCATTTTCTACATGTGTGTATTACATAGTTTTTCTACATTGTTTGCTGCTGCTGCTTCAAATATCAGCAACACAATCTGTTGGCAATACAGAGCTGAGTTCATTGCTCACTGCCACAGAGACCTATTTCCACAGAGTTTTGGTAGTGTCTAAGGGGAATAAGGACAAGATCAGATTTTATTAAAACTCTGGAATTGTATTTAAGGTGGATTTTATTTTATTTCTTTTTTGAGTCAGAGTCTCACTCCAGCTTCCAGGCTGGAGTGCATGGTCACGACTCACAGCAGCCTTAATCTCCTGTGTTTAGGTGATCCTCCCACCTCAGCCTCCCAAGTAGCTGGGACTATAGGTACATACCACCACTGGCTAATTTTTGGATTTTTTTTTAGAGACAAGGTCTTGCAATGTCTCTGTCTCCTGGGCTCAAGCAGTTCTTTTCTGCCTCAGCCTCCCAAAGTTCTAGGATTAAAGGCAAGAGCCAATGTGCCTGGCCTAAGTTGTATCTTTTAATGAGCAAGCCTTGAGTAGAATTGGGTAAAGATCATGGTGTGATTGCTTAGGATCAGTGGAAAAAGCAGGCAAAATGTTGAGTCAAGGAGTTCAAAGAGTCTTAGGACATCGACGATCAATTGATACTCTCTACCGAAGAGTTGTTGGTTCTGTTGAGAAACTCCTATTATGAACAATATTATTTCTTGCCTGAGTAAGAAACTCCTGGAACAGCAATGTTATGCTAATGAACATTGGAATAGTGAAATCACGTTCGTGTAGCTATAAGCTGTAAGGTTGTTGGTTTTAGTTCTCAACATGTGTGTTTTACGTAGTTGTAATCACAGTGCACCTGGACATACTACCCTTTTAAAATTTTCATATTAATACATGTATGTTAAAAAAATACACTCCACAATATATATTGCTATTACTCTATTAATGGACATTATATTGTTTCTAATTTTTCAGTACTACAGAAACACCACCATGACCTTCTTATATACAGCTTTTAACATGTTTCACATTGTTTCCTTAAAATAGATTCTCAGACTGAAATTGCAAGGATGAAGGAATTAGTTTTTGTAGTTCTCTTTTGTAAGAGGAGAAAAAAAAGCTGAGATCCCTTCTCCCCTAGGCAAAAAACAGTTTAACAAGGAAAACACAGAAGTTTACTAACATGTATACCTCATGTATGCATGTGGATATCCAGAGAAAAATGAATAAATCTAAGAGAGAAATGGCTTAGAATTGGGGTGTAAGTACTATCCTTCAGCTAAAAACAAAGAAAGTAGGTGGGGGGAAGGGGGGTTGGGGCGAGGGGAGGCCAGTCATGTAGAGGTGATCTGGAAAAGCATAGTAAACAGGTGTATAGCTTGTTATGCAGATTTAAGTCAGTGCTTTCTCCATTGTCAAGAGTCTCTTGTGTCCTTTTCTTCCTGGCACAAAAAGGCAGCTACCCTAACAAATGGCGGTTTCCTTTATTAAGGTAAGCTTCTGTTACAAAAGGGTAACTTTCTACCCTATTTTCAGAGTTTTTCCTATATCTGTTGTTTCTCAAAATAATCCTTATGCCAGAGAGGCATATTTTGGGGTAGCATGTTCTGGTCTTCTATACTAATTATTACCTAAAAGCATTGTATCAATTTTATTTCTTTTTTGAGTCAGAGTCTCACTCTGTCATCCAGGATGGAGTACATGGTCACGACTCACAGCAGCCTTAATCTCCTGTATTTAGGTGATCCTCCCACCTCGGCCTCCCAAGTAGCTGAGACTATAGGCACATACCACCACTGGCTAATTTTTGGATTTTTTTTAAGAGACAAGGTCTTGCAATGTCTCTGTCTCCTGGGCTCAAGCAGTCCTTCTGCCTCAGCCTCCCAAAGTTCTAGGATTAAAGGCAAGAGCCACTGTGCCTGGCCTAAGGTGTATCTTTTAATGAGCAAGGCTTGAGTAGAATTGGGTAAAGATCATGGTGCCACCAATTTCAGTGCCACCAGCAATATATCTTCATGGCATGTTCTTCAAAACATCAATGTGATGTTTTGTTTCCTTGTTTTTTGTCGATTTTATATGTGGGAAGAAAATACTGCCACTTTACCTAAAGTTTGAGAAAATGTTATTACACTGATTAAGAATTTTACAGAATCTTATGCTAAAGAAATATATATCTGCATAAAGAAAATGCAAAGGGGAAATGAAAAAGAAAAGTAACAGCCATGAAAGCTCAGGAGGGCACCTACTGAAATACTTCATCCTAGGGAAGAGATCACTAAGAAGACATTTTGGATCCTCTGTTTGTATAGAGTTCTAGAAAATACTCCTACTCCTAATTCATGTACCACCTTACTTATCCAGGGTTCACCTCTGTCATTTGAAACCAGTGAAGAAGCCAAAAGACTAGACATGAGAATGATGGTCTGAACAACCGCAATAACCTGCTCACTGAGCAAACTGTCTCCAAGAAGATGAAGCTGATAAAGTGTCTGATGTGTCTGTACTTATTAAAGAGAGACATACACTTTTGTAAGGGAGTTGAGGGATGAATGAGATAGGCACCCAGAAAGTGGACAGCATGTCTGGGTGGGGGAAGCGAATAATTCCAGAGAGGAAAAAAATGTTTATATAAGAAAGTAAATGTAACTATAACATACTGGTTCAGCTACATATAATTACATAGTTCTGGAAATGTAAAACATATACTGATCTAGCTCCAAAGTATAATATAATTATATAGAAAGGATGAAGATAAGGAAGGAATTTGTGCACGTGGAGAATAAAATAAATCCTCATCTTCCGTAAAGAGTTATCAATAGATAATGCCTAAAACTTAATGACAATCAAAAGTAGCAATATAAGACACCTTTTAAATTAGAAATATAAGGGCAGACATTAAGAAATAACTTGAAAATAGTTGCCTTTAGGGAATGACAATGGCTGGAAACCTGCATGTTACTTGTTTTATAGGTAAGTGTGAAAGTGAAGCATTTTGAGACTGGAAAGAATTAGACAACATTCTGATACCACCACACTAGTTTCACTTCTCTTGCTTATTTTTCTCCTCCTTTATATGATAGAGCAAATCTGGGTCTAGACCTCCTTGGGATGCAGAATTTGCAGCCAAGTGTCTACTGAAGGGAATGTGTACTGTGGGTAGGAGGAGATGAAAGAGTTTCTGGACTCCTGAAACTCCTCCTGGAGCAGAAGTGGTGCAGTGAGACCAGCCCACTTTAATCCTATTAAGTTCTTTTCAATGGATTTAGCAAGCAGGCTCCTCTTTGTTCTCAGTAGCAGCGGTAAGCAGCCCATAGAAACAATTTTTAGACAGAGCATTCTAAAAGGAACTCTGCAGGTATTCACAGTTTACAAGTCGCTTTTGTGTCAATAACACACCTTTTCTCATTATGATAAAAGTGCATGAAGGTCTCTGTTAGGGTCCGGACAGGGTGAGGGTGGATGGATGGAGAGAGAGACCCAGGGAAGGAGGTGCAGCACCACCGGAGCCGACTTGCCGGAGGTGCTGCGCTGGCGACCCAGAGAGCCAAATCAACGCGAAGAATCGCAACACACAGAGGTGAGAGAAGAAAAGATTTATTTAAGAAAGCTTCACCCCCTACAGACAGGGAGTGGGCCTACACCCTAGGTGAGTGTGACCTCATAACCCCCTAAAGCCCTGGCGTAAATCCTTTTCCTTGGAGATGTTGCAATCAGGTAGACGTGACTGACGTGACTTCCTTATCGGCCACCTGTGGATGTCTTGGAGAACCTGTGACACAGAGACCCACTAATGTCCGCCCACATTATCATAGAGAAGGGCGTGACAAGGATTCTAATTCTGCACCTTCCTGAACGATATTCCTTAGGGCTAATGGGGGGTGCACCTCCCCTTATCTCCTAGGCTTTCCCAGTGGGTAGCTTCGGGGGGTCCTTGGCTTCCCTGTGGATAGTGCCCAATTTACTGGAAGATCAAATCCCCACCTGCTCTTCCTCTGAGCGGTCATAACTTTTGTAATTACAAGTTTCATGACTTTTATAATCCTTGCCTAATGCATGATGTCTTAGGCCTTGTAAATTCCCTTTACTCTAGGCAAGGTTGATTGCTGCTATGAAATACTTCTGATACCTGGCACCAGGAAGTCTGTTTCTGAAAAGACAAAGTCGGTAAAGTTAATTTTACCTAAAGTGTGAATTTCTCCAAAAGCATTGCTTCTACTTTCTCATCATTGTGTCAGGGTTTAAGAAGAAGATAAAAAAATGCATTTCCTGCTCTCGGTCTATCCTTTCAGTCTTTATGTAACTTACTCCAGAAAAACAGTTAGCCATCTCAGATTATTTCCCTCCAAGGGTAAAAATGTTAGTAAGTGCATAGTGAGTGTTAAGAGGCCTCAGGTCTATAGTAAAGAGATTTGGCGCGGGTGTCCTGGTACACCCGTTCTCCCTCCCCTCACTCTCTGGTTGGCACCACCATCTCTGCATGGTAGAAGACGATTGAGCACCTCCTGCCTCAGAGTGAAGCATGTTTGGTTTGGATAAGCAAGTGTCTTCCCCAAGACTTTGGTAGGTGACACACAACTCACCCAAACCCTTGTTCCAAACCCAGAGGAAGAGGTGCTCTCCTTTTCAGGGTTGGGCTCTCCACCCATGGGTTGATCTCATCTCATATTGCCTCCTCTTAGTCTTTCCTCACAAGGGAGGAAGTGAGGAGGGCTGGTTATGACTTTTGATCCCATTCATTCAGCCGATCTGATGACTGAGCCTGAAGACATAACAGCATTTACCCACCTCAGACAGTAGGATCACTTTCTGTCTTTCTTCTTTTTATTCTCTTTGGTTAGGTAACTTTTTAAACTTAAGAATATATGAGGGTGGAGGGGAGGGATCCAAGATGGCCACCTTGCAGGAGCGACTGGCACCTTTCTCATAGAGTAGACCTCTGTGAGGAGGAAAGCTCCAGCAGCCAGTGACCCTCAGCAGTTTGAGCAGACTGAGATGGAGTATACACATCCCGCAGAGGACACTTAGAAGGGAGAAGAGAGAACAGGCAGCTGGCTTTGGAGTTAGAGTACTGCTGCATACTTGGGAAGTGGTGAAGGAGGGAGAATAGAACTCAGCACTTGCTGCTACCACACTGGGAGGGCTCTCTCCCACAAGCCTCATGGGAAATGGCCTGGACACTGCACAGCAGTGTACTGCCAGAGCCCACATGGAGCTTGGAACCATCCGAGCTTCGAACGCCTACAACCAAACCATCTCTGAGAGCTTGTACCCTGTTGGCAGTGTTTGGTAGCCAGCTCTCAGGCCAGGAAAGATCCCCAGCCAAACTCACTTGCCCCAAGAGCAGGTTCCACTGCTGCAGGAGGTACTGATTTGGGGCAAGCTATGACAGATTCTGCTACTGAAGTTCTGAATGCAGATTGTCCTCTCGAGAGGGAAGGGAAGTCAGGAGGAGCTCCCAGTAACCCCTCTCTCCCTGCATGAATGCTTCGGGGTAACAGATGGCACTGTCATTCCTGTAACACTGCCACAGCAGCCAGAGGGCCAATCTGCCCCCCAGTTCCCACTGAGTGCTCACAGCAGGGGATCGGAACACAGGCCAGGCCAGTTCCAGTCAGTGGGAAAAACATTGCTGTGGAAAGACTCTGAGCTCTGAGCACCACCAGACTCGGCAAGAGAAGGGGAACCAGAGGCGGCAGAGCAGACGTACCCGCTTTCCTGGCAACATCTCTCTCCCTGTGTAAACTCTTTGGTACAACACAAAAGGCCTGGGTATCCCCACAGGGTGGTCACAGCAGCCAGGGGTCCCATTTCCTACTAGGGTAGCCAATCATGCCCATGATGGGGAGCTGAAGACCAGCCCAGTCTGGACATAGTGCTCCCTGACTAGCTTCCCCTCATTTCCCCTTGAAATCCCAGGGACTGAGATTCCTTGGGAGTTTCCACAACCCTGTCCATCAACCAGGTCATCTGGTCACATCTCTGAGGAAAGAGAGGCCAAGCAAAAAAAAAATAAAAATAAAAAGAGCATCAGGCATGGTGGCTCAAACCTGTAATCCCAGCACTTTGGGAGACTGAGGAGAGAGGATTGCCTGAACCCAGGGGTTCAGGGGTTCAAGAGCAGCCTCAGCAACTTGGTGAGACCTTGTCTCTACAATAAATCAAAAGATTAGCTGGACATGGTAGTGCACACCTGTAGTTCCAGCTACTTGGAAGGCTGAGGTGGAAGGATCACCAAAGCCCAGCAGGTTGATGCTGGGGTGGCCATGAGTGTGCCACTGCCCTCCAATCTGGGTGATGGAATATGACTCCAACTCAAAAAAAAGGGGGGCCACTATCTCAGCTGACTGTTTTCTCCAGGCACCACCTCCTGATGAAACCAACTATCATAGCCCATTACAACATCAGAGACAATAATACGGACAATAATACAGCCCCTGAGAAGGGAACCAGAACAATGCCCAGGCCACATGCATCTCACAGACCAGTCCATAGACTGAAGCTTCAGAGAACTCCATGAGGGTCCTCCATAAGCATCGATGATCAACTCTCCTCAGAATTCAACCCCTGTGCATTCACATCACAGGATATCTTGCAGATACCCTCCAGCACCAGCCAAAAGGTGGAAACCTCCTATAGCAGCTAGATCCAGAAAAGCAGCAGGACTCACAGTGGGCAGTCCCTCACAGATTACTACCCTCAGGGGAAGGAGAATTGTGATAGAACAAAGGAGCACCCTGTGGGATAAAAATAAACTCCACAAAAGGTCACCCCAACAATAGCAACCTTATCTAACTAAAAAACAATAAAACAAAAAATAAATAAACAAAAAGAGAAGAGTCTGTCCTGAGAAATGAGGAAGAACCAGCAAAAAAAAAAAAAAAACACTGGCAATCACCAAATCCTTAATAAGGTGTCACCCACAAAAGGTCCTCCCAGACCCCAAGCAAAAAAAAAAAAAAAAAAAAAATCCAGAATTATCTGTACCTGATGACAAACATGGAATTCAGACTATGGGTGGCAAAAACAGTGAAAGAAAGCCACAAGAAGATAGAAGCACAGACCACCCTGGCAACGAAGACAGTGCAGGAAATAAAATTTGAACTGGCCAATATAAGGAAGTTCAAATCTGAAATGCTGGAAATAAAGAATTCTTTGCCAGAATTTCAAAGCACAATGACAAATCTAGGCAGTAGAATTGATCAGACAGAGGAAAGAGTCTCCGGGTTTCAGGATCAAACTATTGCCAGTCTGACAAAAACAAGGAGAAAAGTCTCAAGAAGAATGAGAAAAGCCAATGAGAGGTTTGGGATTATGTAAAGATACCAAGTCTACTGGTGATTGGTACTGAGACAGAAGAGGAAACTGAGACCACCCTGGAATAAGCCTTCCAAGAGGTCATCCAAGAAAATTGCTCTTTCTTGCCAGAGGAGCAACCATGAAAATACAAGCAATGAATAGAACTTCATGCAAGGTATTTCATGAGAATACCATCCCCAAAACACATAATAATCCATCTCCACAAGGTAAGCATAAAAGAAAAAATCCTAAAGGCAACTAGAGAGAAGGAATAGACCATCTACCAGGGAAGACTCATCAGAATTCAGCAGACACCCTACAGGCCAGAAGGGACTGGGGTCCTATCTTTAACATTTTTAAAGAAAGGCAATTCCAGTCAAGAATTTGCCACTTCCAGACCAGCCCTTCGGGAGATGCTTAAGAAAGTTGTAAACACAGAAGCATTTGATAAAATCCAACATCCCTTCTTAATAAAAACCTCTGAACAACTAGGCATCAAAGGAACCTTCCTCAAAACAATAAGATCCATCAATGATAAACCTGTAGCCAACATTACACTTAGTGGGCAGAAGCTGGAAGCATTCCCCCCAGGAACTAGAATAAGACCAAAATGCCCATTTTCATCCTTTCTATTCAACATAGTACTGGAAATCCTAGGCAGAGCAATCAGGCAGGAGAAATAAATCAGGGGTATACAAACAGGAAAAGAGGAAGTTAAATTATCCCTCTTTTCAGATGATATAACTCTATACCTAGAAAACCCTACTGAGTCTGTCAAAAAGCTTACACTGATAAACAACTTCAGTAAAGTCTTGGGATAAAAAAATCAATGTGCAAAAAACAGTTGTGCTTCTATATTCCAACAACCCACAGGGTAACAACCAAATAAAAAACACAATCTCATTCACGTTAGCCATCAAAAAAATAAAATACCCTAGCATCGACCTAACCAAAGAGGTGAAAGACCTTTACAATGAGGACTACAAAACACTGCTCAAAGAAATCAAGGATGACACAAACAAATGGAAAAACATCTCATGCTTATGTACTGGAAGAATCAATATCATCAAAATGTCCATTTTACCCAAAGCAATCTACAGATTCTATGCAATTTCTATCAAATTGCCAAATCATTTTTCATGATCTAAAAAAGACAGTACAGAAATTCATATGGAATTTTAAAAAGAGCCTGAATAGCTAAAGCAATCCTCAGCAAAAGAAACAGAGATGGAGGCATCACACTTTCAGACCTTAAACTTTATTACAAGGCTACAGTAACCAAGGCAGCATGGTGCTGGTACAGGAATACTAGACACATAAACCAATAGAACAAGACAGAGAATCTGGAAATAAAACCATAGTCCTTCAACCAGCTCATCTTTGACAAAACCATCAAAAACAAACATTGAGAAAAGAAAAACATATTTAGCAAATGGTTCTGAGAAAACTGGTTAGCTACATGAAGAATAAAATTGGACTCCTACCTATCATTATGTATAAAAATTAATTCAAAATGGATCAAGGACTTAAATGTAAAACCTCAAACTATAAAAATCTTAGAAGAAAACTTAGGGAACACCGTCCTAGACGTTGGAGTAGGCAATGAATTCATGGCCAAGTCCTTAAAAGCAAATGCAACAAAAGCTAAGATTGGTAGGTGGGAAATTATCAAATTGAAAAATTTTTGCACACCTAAAGAAAACATTAAGAGAGTAAAGAAAGATACAATCCATGGAATGGCAAAAAAACATTTGCAAGCTATGCATCCAGGATCTACAAGGAACTCAAATGAATTGAAAGGAAAAAGACAACCCCGTTAAAAAGTAGGTAAAGGACATGAAGAGACACTTTTCAAAGGATGACAAACAAACAGCCAGTAAACATATGAAAAAATGTTCAGCCTCACAGATCATCAGAGAAATGCAAACCAAAACTATACTGAGATACCACCTAACACCAGTAAGGATGGCTGTCATTAAAAAGTCATGAAACAACAGATGCTGGTGTGGGTGCAGAGAAAAGGGAACGCTTCTACACTGTTGGTGGGAATGTAAGCTAGTTCAACCTTTATGGAAAGCAGTGTGGCAGTTTCTCAAAGAACTAAAAATTGAGGTTCCATACAATCCAGCAATCTGTCTTCTGGGAATAGACCCAGAGAAACATAAATCGCTCTACCAAAAAGACACCTGCACACATATGTTCATTGCAGCACTATTCACAATAGCAAAAACATGGAACGAACTCAGAAGCCCATCAAGAGTGGACTGGGCAAAGGAAATATAGTACATATACACAATGGAATATTACACAACCATAAAGAAGAACAAAATCATGGCCTTCGTATCAACATGGATGCAGCTGGAGACCACCATTCTAAGTGAACTATGATGGAAACAACTGAATATCACAAGTTCTCACTCATAAGTGGGTCCTGTTCACTGGTCACACAAGCAAAATGGTGGGATCGGAAGACATTGGTCACTGCTAGAGGAGGGAGGGAGACATAAGGGAGGGATGGCACATAGCAAAACACTGGGTACCTGATCCACTATCGGGGGGAAGAAATGGTCAGCTAGAAGCCCAAACTTCACGTGCACGCAACTTACTTACATAGTAATCCTCATATATACCCCACAACTCTTAAGTAAAAAGAATTTACAAAACGTGGCAGAATTAGCTGTATTAAATTCCAAAACCTCTGTAAGTCAAAGAAAAAGTTCAAAGATACAAGCAAACAAGAACAAAAAAATCTTTCAGCAAATATGACAATGTTAATACCATTATTTTGTAAACACTCATTCAAATTGATTAAATGCATGGTTAAGATGTATAGTATTGAAAAGAAAGGGAGAAAATATGTTTATAGGCAAATATATCGATAATTTAAAAAGATGAACCATAAACAAACATGGTAAAACAATTATTCTACTAACCAGAGAAAAATAAAGCAGTAAAGTAGCATTTGTTGCTTATGAAATTAGCTAAATGTATAAAATGTAGCTACCCAATTCTAGAAAGAATATGGTGGAAGTTGTACTCATTTATATAGCTAGTAGCACTAAATCAGGATAACCCTTTCAGAACAAAGTTTGTCAATATGGTTCAAGAGTCCGAAAAATGGTTGTATCCCCTAAGCCATATAACTAACTCCATTACTGGAAACCTATGAGAAGAAAATATTTCAAAATTCTATGAGAATATGGAAGAACAACAGGCAAAAATTTCAAGTCACAGAAATGTTAGTCATATAGAGAGGGTTACATAAAATATGATACATTCAACCAGTGGAATAAGGCATAACATTAGTATTAAGAGTGTTTTTGAAGACTAGTAACAAGGGAGAAAAAAAAAGACTAATGGATGAAATGGAGGGGGAAAAAAACAAGATTTAAAGTATATGTAACACTATAATTGCAGCTATGTTTTTTAAATGGCATACTTTTTAAAAAATGCACCAAACTGATAATAGTTTTTTAAGTAGTGAAATGATGGGTGATAATTTCTTTATTTCAAATTTTCAAATTTTCAAAGAGTTACATCAGTTTTATCATTTATAACAACAAAAAAAGTTGTAATGGACATGGAGAAACAAGGTCAAGGAACTGCCAAATTAAAACATTTTCTAGAAACAGAAAAATCCTTGGCAAAGAGAAGCCAGCAGCCTCAGTGGTGGATTAGGTGAATACACATTGCTAATCTCCTCAGGTGTATGTGGATGTGAACCAGTTGGGTTGAGACTGCCACTTGCCCTTCCTCCCACTAAGTAATGCTGGGACCCCCTGGGAATGGGGTATAATCAGGATATCCAGGGTGTCACTTAAAGACATGGACTGGGAAGAAGTAGAGTTAAGAAAAAAGAATGCTGGCCCATAGTGGAATCTGAGCTCCTTGGGGTGCAAGAAAAGGGGCAGCTGGAAGAAGAAAAGGATGGAAGGAAGCAGAAGAGGCTCGGTGTTTGTGGGCGGAGCAGGAGGAGAGGTGTGTCCCAGCATAACAGAGTGGAAACAGAAAGACAGCGCTTTGAGGGGAGTGTTTGGGGAAAGTGAAAACATGCTATTATAAATTAAAAGAGTGTTTCCCAAATGCCAGTGTTGCCTCCATTATGAAGTTTTCACATAATTTTTTTTTTTTAAGTCAAGTTCTCACTGTTGCCCAGGCTGGAGTGCAGTGACTCAATCACTGCTCACTGAAGCCTCTACCTCCTGGGTTCAGACAATCCTTCCACCTCAGCCTCCCTAGTAACTGGAACTACAGGCTCATGCCACCACACCTGGCAAATTTTTAAATTTTTTGTAGAGACATGGTCTTGTTATGTTGCACAGGCTGATCTTGAACCTTTAGGTCCAAGCAATCCTTCCTCCTCAGCCTCCCAAAGTGCTGAGATAACGGGTGTGAGTGAGCCACTGCACCCAGCCCGCACAATATTTTTGAAGAAAAATGAAAGCAATATGATTTGGATACATGTGATTTTTTTCTATATTGCTCTTCCAGAAATGTTTTTAAAATTTATAACCATATTGTAATATAATGTATTTCTTTTATAATTCTACATGTTTTACTTTATACATTTAAAACATCTACGAATGAACCCATGGGTACCAGAATGCCAAAGAATTTTATGGCATAAAATAGGTCCAAAATATATATGTTGTCTTAAATTTCCAATTGCCCTAAGATGAGAGCTTCTCTTTAGTCTATCATTCTAGGATGGTTCAATATTTTCTGTTTTTGAACTATTAGTCATAATAGATGAGAGGACTTTCCCCGTATCTTTACACACAAAACTTAAAAGTTAACAGCCTATAACTGTCCCCCATTTTTGTCATTGTACTGCTTCCTGAAATCTCAAAGGTCAGAAGCAGTGGAAAGGGCGTAGAAATGGAAGCCCAGCTCTCCAAACAGGGTATGGTGTGGGTGAGAGCCTAGGGCATCTATTATTCTTAATGAAATAAGATGGAACATTTGCAGAAACTATTTTTAATACTGTTCTCTGCAAGAGTCAAAACATTTTACAGAAATGAATTGATTAGTTATTACCAGCAGGATATAGTTTCTTAGTAGTAATTTTATGTTATTTTGTAAGTTTGAACCTGTTTTATTTCTTCTTCTCTATCTCGTCAAGCTCAGCTGTGCATTCAGACTTTTTTAGCCTAAGAGCCTGGGGTTCATCTTGAATCTTGAGCCTTGAGTGCTTGATTGTTCAGAATTCAAGTCAAAAGTACTTAAGTAACCCTGGTGAGTAGAAAATGTTTCCCAGACACTAATTTCTTTTTTCTTCCAAATTCCTGTTACTTATTTTTAAAGAAATTTCAGCATTTTTTAAAGTTGGTGGGAAGTCGTTTGTCATTCAGGAAATTTCTTCAAGTCATATGTAAAAAATATCAGTGACATTATACTGAAAGGTTGAAGGGTGTGGGCTAGGTGGCAACAGCAAATATGCATTTGAGGTGCCCAAGTGGCCTTTGACCTTCTGTGTGACTCCAAACAATGCCCCCCAGCTGCCTCTGCCAACACTATCCACTCGCTGCCACCTGTAAGTGATTCTAAGCTGAGCAAGTCCCCTTCAACTGTCTTCCACATGTGCTGAGAGTGCACCATAGAAGGCAGTTAATTCTCTTTCCTGGCCCTTTATCAGACACTGAAAACATTAGTGGAATGACAACCGTGTTCCTTCTCCTAGTAGTTTTATGATCAAGACTAGATTCATGTGGATGATTAAAAGATATTTATTGGCTGGGCACAGTGTTTCATGCCTATAATTCCAGCACTTTGGGAGGCCAAGGCGGAAGGATTTTTTGAGACCAACCCGAGCAACATAGTGAGACCTTGTCTCTACAAGAAATTTGAAAGTTAGCTTGGCGTGGTGATGCACATCTGTAATTCCAGTTACTTGGGAGGTTAAGTTGGAAGGATCACCTGAGCCTAGGAGGTCTAGGCTGCAGTGAGCTGTGATCATGCCACTGCACTCCTGGGTGACAGAGTGAGACTCTGACTAAAAAAAAAAAAAAAAAAAAGACATTTATTGAGGGTCTACTAAGAGCACAAATGTATAGGAATACAAAGAAGTATAATACAAGCCTCCAACAAATTTATGCAAAAATGCTCAGCATCATGAATCATCAGAGAAATGCAAATTAAAACTACAGTGAGATACCATCTCACTCCAGTCAGAATGGCTATTCTTAAAAAGTCAAAAAACAACAGATGTTGGTGAGGCTGCAAAGAAAAGGGAAAGCTCATACACTGTTGGTGGGAATGTAAGCTAGTTCAGCCCCTAAGGAACGCAGTTTGAAGATTTCTCAAAGAACTAAAAATACATCTACCATTTGACACAAAAGTGTCACTTCTGAGTATATACCCAAAGAAAGTAGAAATCATTCCACCAAAAAGACACTTGCATTTATATGTTTATCACAGCACTGTTCACAATAGCAAAAACATGGAACCAACCCAGGTACCCATTAATGGTGGACTGGATAAAGAATAATTTGGCTCATGTACACTATAGAATATTATGTAGCCATGAAAAAGAATGAAATCATGTCATTTCCAGCAGCATGGATGCAGCTGGAGGCCATCATTCTAAGTGAATGATCAGAGAAATAGAAAACTGAATACCACATATTTTTATTCATAAGTGGGTACTGACCACTGGGTACACATGGGCATAAGGATGGGAAAATGGACACTGGGGACTATTAAAGGGGGAAGGGGGGAAGAAGAAATAAGGCATGCAAAACCACCCATTGTGTACCATGCTCATCACAGGGGTGAGAGCAGGCTCATCAGAAGCCCAAACCTTGCCATCATACAATATACCTGTGTAACAATTCTTCTCATGTACCCTCTGATTCTAAAATAAAACAAAAAAGTATAAAGGTCACTATTTTCCAGGAATTTCTTCTTATTTGAGAAAATGGAGATCCGTATATTATCTAGTAGATATGTGAATATTAATATCACAAGAAATGCCTCTAGGTGGTGAACAATTGATTAATTATTACAGGAGTAACACAGCCCATAAATGCTAACTTCACATAGTATACATCCATTCAACACACAGCTTCAAACACTCTGCTATCGTGCTATTAGGCTGATTTTTGTGTGTCTGGGGCTGATGATCCTGAAGACCTATTCCATGTTTCCCTGCTCTAAGGGAAGGGCAGTCAGCCAGATGGCACAAGTCTCTCACATGTTTGACTGATGTGAGGCAGTGATACTTAAAGCATGGTCCTAGGGACAAAGTAACTTACAAAACTATGTTTCCACCTTAAAGGAGGCTCCAGACTCATGGAAAGGAAGACAAGTAGACCGGCACTTAAATACAAGGTGATTCTTTCTTTCTTTCTTTCTTTTTCTGAGTCAGAGTCTCACTCTGTCACCCAGGCTGGAATGCAGTAGCATGCTCACAGTCACCATAACCTCGACCTGCTGGATTCAGGTAATCCTTTCACCTCAGCCTTCCAGCTGGAACTACAGGCACGTGCCACCATGCCCAGCTAATTTTTTTCTTTTTTGTAGAGACAATGTCTCACCATGTTGCTCATGCTGGTCTCGAACTCCTGGACTCAGGCAATCCTCTCATCTCTGCCTCCCAAAGTGCTGGGATTACAGGCATGAACCACTGCACCTGGCACAGGGTGATTCTTTCATTGGACAAAATATCTACCTATACTCTGTAAAATTCACCTTGACCCAGAAATTCCACTTCTAAGAATTTATTCTGAGAAAATATCCTTTTCAAAAATGTACACAAATATGTATGCATAATTATTGCAACATTGATTATAACAATGAGCATTTATAATATTCTAAATGACTTACAGTCGGAAATGGCTTTAGTAAAATATCCATAAAACATGAAACTCAGCAGCTATTAAAAAATTATGATGTGTGTGTATCTTATTGCCATAGAAAGCTATTTACAACACTGCTAACTGAAAATTTTATGATAGAAAACAATATTTATAAACCCACTATCAAAAAATCATATATTTATATATACACACTTATAAATATATACTAGAATGAATGCCAAAGCTTAGTATTGATTAAATCTGGGTAGAGGTTTTATAGATCCTTTTTTTTCTGCTTCTCTGTCTTTGCTTATGTGCAGTTTTCGTTTTTCTGCAGTTATTCTGTGTAAATAAATAAATAGCTAAATAGATGAAGAAATGACATAGGCATGACAGAGATAGAAAAGACTCATGAGGAGGATGCTAGTGTCATGCCAAGGCATTTAACCTTAGAGCGGGGTTCACCTACAGGGTGAAGTGAGGTAGAAATGGCGTCATAGTGTTGGTAGGTGGCACTTTATCAAAGACTGAAAGAACAATCAGGAATGACAAGGCAGGGAAAAGGCATTTCAGGCAGAGATACCTGCACAAGAAGAGACAGGAAAGCTAGTCATGTTTAGGGGATGATAGAAGGGTTCTGACTGCAGAAGCATCAGATGGCAAACTGGGAGGGTGGGAGATGGAGCAGGAGAGGCAGGGAAGACCAGGCTATGAAGCACATGATTTGCCCTGCTAGGGAGTTTGGATTTTTTTCCCAGTAGTGATAAGAAGCCTCTAAAGGATTTTAAGCATAGAGGAAGGACTGTTCAGGCTTAAGTTTTAGAAAAATTTCTGTGCAAGATTACTTATAAGTGATGAGAAGGATGGATTGGGAAGAATAGAGGAGACAGGAGGACCCATGAAGGCTCCTATGGGTCTGCAATGAGGAGGATCTGACTAAAGTCAGAGTCACAGAGAAGCCAAGAGCAAAAATTTAAGATCTGTCTGCAGTAGAAATACTAGGATATATCTGGGAGAGAAACAGTTGGCCTATGGGGTGGATGAGGATGTTCCTAAGGATGGAAATGGAATGTAGGGGACAGAAAATGAATTGTTCTGAAACAGGAGAAGGGATGCCTCTTTCTCTGGAGCTCTTGGTATTTCAATACAGACCAGCATTTTTTAGAGATGTGGTGGCAGCTTAACTTCTAGTTAGAGTTCACTTACTCTTAGTGTCCCTATTTTATCTATGTAGCAGGAGGAGAATTCTTTACCGAGAGTATGGACAGTAAACTGGTGAAGTAGGCCTGAGAAGAGTTGTGATGTTTGGGTCAAATTTGTTGGAGCTAATGAAGTCTACACACATAAAAGAACCCCCGGGCAGCTGAAATTAGAGATCATGAATCTGTGATGGCACCACTTGTAATTTTGTGACTTTCTCCACCATCATTCAGTGGCCAAGGTCTAGCTTACAGAAAGGCGATGAAGTTTGCCTTCATCTTGGTTCAAAACTTGTGGGGCGCTGATAGACTTGGAGGAATGTGACTGGAAGTTTGGATGAGGCCGAAGAAGCGATGTGGAAGGAGTGAGAGCTGGAAGGAGGAAGTGATGGGCCAAGAGCAGAATGTTAAGATTATCATTTAGAGTTCTGGGTGATCAGTAGTCCAGAGGGCGCCATGGAAATGAGTAGCTGATGTTGAGGGGAGGTGAAAGTCAGAAATTGTAGCACAGAGCAGCAGACAACCATAACGTTTGCTGTAATGTAAATTTATTATTATTTAATATTTATTATTAATATGTATTATTTTACCTGTTTTAATATTTGTAGATGAAAATAACTTCCTATGCTAAAAATATTCTATTCCTTATGACCTTAGAAACTTTTGCTTTTCTATTGGTCACAATACTCAATTGTTGCTCTTATTTTGTAAAGTCAGAATCTACAGAACAAAAAAAATAGGTGATGTGAAGTCATTCTCCTGGCTTGCTCACTGACAACCACTGTAAAGTAGAATTTTTCTGACCTCGGACTTTATTTGGGCAGCCTCAGTTTAATGCCTTGGTAGATTTCATCTGGGAGTCTTTGGACTCCAAGACCCTTGTTTGATATGGCTCAAAAACTTGTTGACAATAGAAAAGAGCCAAGTTTTAAGCATTGCTGTCTCCAAAGAACTGACAGTGAATCAAATAAGCCATTACTGACTCAAACCCATGGAGAGACAACCTCTGAGATAGCTTTCTTCATCAACTGGTCGTAAGTTAACCTCTTCGTTTATTTGCCATTTCTTTCTACCACTTTTTCTCATGCTTTTTTTAATACTCTATTTTTTCACTGACTAATCATCATATAACAAATCAACATATACAAAGAAAAAAGTTGACATTGACATTCCATTAAAAAATTGCAGTGAGAAGATGAAAATGTTTCTTCCTCTCCTTAGTTTAAAAAAAAATTGCCTAGAAGGCTTAGTTTCACAGCTTTGAGAACCTCATCAAATGTAATGAGCCAAGAAACAGCTGGTGAACCAGACATGTGGATTAAAACCAGGGAATGTGCTGGTCAGGCATGAGTGGATGCTGAGTAGCAGAAGTGGCCACAGAAGGCCTGGAAGGTTGGATTTTACATAAAACCCCTTTCATGTTTTCCATCATGAGTAGTGTCCAGGTCATTTGTGTTACATTTAGAATTACTAGCTTAAATGCCAAGATAACATTTTTTTTCATGTAACTACGGGCCATAAATTGTGGTGCTAATCAAACAAGACAGCACTGGAAAGAATTAAAGACTCCTACTTTCCTTATCAATTACAACCAGGCCAAACTCCCTGAAGTTGTTCTGAAGACAGAAATATGAAAAGAAAGCACTGTCGTTATTCTGACCTGTGAGTTTTCCTGACTTTACTGACTCATTCATTCAGTTAGCACTTATTATGAGCCTATTATATGTGCATAAATATCCTCTCAGAGTTCTTTTTTTTTATTTAAAAAAGAGAATTCACTAACCCTCAGGGCTTCAAGGTATTGTTAAAAGAACAAATCCCAAATCCCAAGTAACTAAACGTATTACAAAGTTACCAAAGGATTTGTGGCTAAGATATGACGATTTTCTTATAATGAGACCGGGCAATAGAGCTGGTATGGCACTAGACTCACCTATGAGGTCAAACTGCTGTTTGGGTTGCTGATCAGCTGTAAGAGCTAATAGCTGAGCATAGTCTAGATAAAGAAGAGCATGAAGTCCAAATGTTATGAACATCTCCGATCATGGTTTACATGCTTTGAGCTCAGGATGAGAAGGCAGGGGGCCACCATGGGTCTACAGTGAAACAAGAAGACAATGGATGCAAAGGAGATTGACATCAGGTCTTCTCAAGATCAGAGCGCCAACCTCTAGACTAGGATCAGAGTCAGCAAGTTTAGCTAGAGTCAGGATGGGAAACACAAAGAAGCCCAGTTCTATCAACTGACATACCTGAAGGCTTAAAAATAAAGACTCAGAAGCTTATTCATATAAAAGAACAGGTAAGACTCTTGGGAAGATGGAGGTGGAGCCAGTTGGACTGAGTCCCATTGTGAGTAAATGAGAGTATGGAAAATTTTGCATACGTGTCAGTAAGTGGCTGATGGAGTAGGGACTTGGGAGCAAGTGACTAGGGCTCTCCTGGTTAAGCAGCTGGTGCCACAGCTGCTCTGCTTGGTCCCTGGTGCTTCCTAGGACACAGAAGCTGAGCACCATTTTTTAAAAATCAACAAC
>CAUYQG010157280.1:0-20230 GCA_963574415.1 Tarsius wallacei | reverse complement strand
AAAACATAAACGAACTGTGAACTTGGATGTTTTTACTGAGGCAACACAAAACCATGGCCATCAGATACAAAGATAGTGCCACATACAGACATTACCATGGGAAGAATCAGTTTAGTGATTTTTGAGCCTCTCATCTACTTTGCGAACATAAAAAGCAGTGAAAATAATTGATTTTCGGCCGGGCTCGGTGGCTCAGCCTGTAATCCCAGCGCTTTGGGAGGCCAAGGTGAGTGGATTGCCTGAGCCTGCGGGTTCGAGACCCGCCTGGGCAACTTGGCAAGACCTCATCTCTACAATAAATCAAAAATCAGCCAGGCGTGGCAGCACACACCTGTAGTTCTGGCTACTTGGAAGGCTGAGGCGGAAGGACCGCCGGAGCCCAGCAGGTGGAGGCTGCGGTGGCCGGGAGCAGCCACTGCACTCCAGTCTGGGCAATGGAGTGAGACTCCAACTCAAAAAAAAAAAAAAGAAAAGAAAGAAATAATGACTGAAAATTTCCAAGTCTGGGGAAGTAAATGGATATCAGAATTAAGACACCCAATGAATACCAAATGATGAACCCAAAAAGTCCACCACCCAAACAATATAATCAAATGATCAAAAGTCAGAGACAAAAAGAAAATTTCAAAAGCAAGAGAAAAGTTGCTTATCACATAAAAGAGAGTCTCCATAAGACCCTTCAAAAATTTTTCGGCAGAAACCTTGCAATCCAGAAGTAGGTGAATGATATATTCAAAGAACTGAAAGAAACCACACACACACACACACACCAGGAATATTATATTTAACAAAACTTTCCTTCAACAATGAGAGAGAAAAAAAGACTTGCAAATTAACAATAGTTGAAGAAGGAAGAAGTTCCTCACCACTAGACCTGCCTTTCAAGAAATGTTAAAGGAAGTCCATTAAGTTGAAATGAAAGGGCTCTAGATAGTAACACACCTGTTAGAATAGCATTATTAAAACCAAAAACAATGCTGGGCATGGTTGCTCACACCTGTAATCCCAGCACTTTAAGAGTCAGAGACAAGAGGATTGTCTGAGCCCAGGGATCCGAGACCAGCCTGGGCCTCCTGGCAAGACCTTGTCTCTTCAATAAATCAAAAAATTATCCGGGTGTGGGGGCACGTACCTGTAGTTCCAGCTACTAGAAAGGCTGAGGTGGAAGGATTGCCTGAACCCAGCAGGTCAAGGTAGCCATGGCCATAAGCATGCCATTACACTCCAGCCTGGGTGACAGAGTGAGACTCCAACTCAAAAAAAAAAACAAAAAAAGAGAAAATAGCAAATGTTGATAAGAATATACACTGTTGTTGGAAACGTAAAATGGTGCAGCCATTATGGAAAGCAGCATGGGTGTTCAAAAAAATAGTACTACCATATGATCTGTCAATGTCCAATTCTGGACATATATGCAAAATAATCGAAAAGAGAATCTCAAAGACATATTTGTGATTTCATGGTTTTTATTTTTTTGGTAGCTCTCAAGCTTTTAGAGTATATCAGGTTTTGTCAGTGCTCCGAGTTGGGCAAGACAAAAACCAGCCCTTTGACAAAGGCCACTAAAAGCTGGAATCTTGGACGCATGCTCCACCCTTCTGTCACCATCACCCCAGAGAAAAAAGCCACCAAGGCTATATCTGCTGTACTGCTGGTCTTCTGGAGCAGTAGCAAGTTGCCCAGGCCTCTTTTGTTCTTAGTGGCCACTACACACCTAGAGTATTCCAGGTTTTGCTGGCACTTCCACATGGGTGAGACATTGACCAGTCTCTCAGGAGGCCCCTCCAAGAGACGGAATGTGGGACACACACTCCAAATCTCTCTCTTTAGGGAAAATCTGGGAATTGGGAGTTTTCTCCTGCTCATTTTGTCCTGAGGTTGGGGAAGGGACTATGGTGAGTAAATACGCGCTTGTCCTAAACCTTGCTTTTGCGTCCAGCAGTCCCCAGCCTGGCGGCTTTCCTGTCACTGCTCAGATCCAGGCAAGTCAGAAGCTAGTCCCTTGGGCAGCCCCCCTGAAAAGCCAGAGCATTAGGTATACGGTTCATTCTTCTCTTTTTTCTCTCTAGAAATAAGCTGGGTGCTGGGAGTTTCCTCCCAACCATGCCATGCTGGGCTGGAAGGGGGCTCATGGGAGTAAGTGCCATGGATTTTCCTACAGTTTTGATGTAGCCGGTTCTGGGAAAGCAGAAGCCTCTCGTCTGGTCTCTGGATGTCTCACAAAGGGAATTAGTTCACGTGTTATTCGTTTGGGAGTCTGTGGGAGAAAGATGGATCTGGGCCTTCCTTTTCTGCCATTTTGCTGGCCTAACTCAGTGGACCTTGAGTAAAGCAGATTGCTTTTCATAAAGTGGGTGGGCCTTATCCGATTGGTTGAAAAGCTGGATAGAACAAAGAGACCAACCTCACCTAAGCAAGAGAGAGAACTCTTCAGTCGACTACCTTTGGGTTTCATTTGCAATGGCAGCTCTTCCTGGTTCTACAGCAGGTTTCCTTCAGATGAGAACTCCGCCTTGGCTCCCCTGGATCTCCAGCCTGCGGGTTGATCCTACAGGTTTTGAGCTTGACATCATGGTCCATAATTACACGAGCCAATTCCTCATAATAAATCTTTATGTGTGTGTGTGTGTCCTCTTGGTTCTGTATCTCTGGCGAATCTCTAGGAATATAATAGATAAAATTACTGGTATAAAGCAAGGCAGTGACACCGCATTGTACTAAAGGTTTTTTAATTCTTTATTGCCATGCATTGAAAATAAAAATAAAACGCTGGTCTCATTTGAGAATATCCTTCATGAAGCAGAAAATGTATCAATTGTATTAAATCTTGACCTTTGGGCACACTCCTTTTTAACACTCTCAAACAATGGGAAGTATATATAAAGCACTATTGCTACATATACAGTATGATAGTTGATTTAAGGAAAAGCACTTTTATGACAGAGTTGCAATCTGAACTAAGTCACTTCCTTTCATGGAATTTTTTTTTTTTTTAAAGAATAGCTAGCAGACAAATTGTGATTATTCGGACTTGGGTATTTGACAGACATTCTCTTGAAAAATGAGTAAAGTCAGCTTGTCCCTTGAAGGAGATGACTGACAGTATTTTTTGCCAATGATACAATTCAAGCTTTAAAACAGAAATTAAAATTCTGAAAACTGGGTTTGTCAGGGTGAGCTTGTCATCTTAGGAATACTTATACTTTTCTGATTAGATCTGCAATGATAATAAGAAATGTAGCATTTTGATACTGCATGATGAAATGTGTCAATATTTTGGAACATCCGCATGATTCCGTGAACCAATACAAATTCACCTTTTGGTAAAAGACTCATACCAGGTAGCCCAGTGGATTTTAATACAACAAAAGACAAAGAGTTCAATGATGAATTTAGGAATCCACATTGCAACTGACCTTTAAGAAACTATTACTAGAACACGTTTGATTAATATCAAAGAATATTATCTGCAGTTGTTTGAAAAGGCTACTGAAATATTCCTTCTTTTTCCAACTACACACTTCTGTAGTCTTCACATACTTCAACAAACAACATCTCATAACCTACTGAATACAGAAGCAAATAGGACAATCCAAGTCTATTATAAAGCCAAATGCTTAATAGACTTGCAAATTTTATGTTATTTTGGGGGGGATGATATCAAGTTTTATTTTCTCATGAATAATGCAAATTTTATGATAAATTATTCTGTCATTATTGCTCTGGTCACTGGGAATCTCAAAGCCAAATTTGTGGCCGAATATTGTTATCCATTTAGGATTTTTTGTATTATCATTGCTTTTTTTTTCCAGTTAAACTTTTTAATTTTTTTTTTTTTTTTGAAGATGTGGGGTACAATTCAGGGCTAGTGTACCTGCATAATGAACATTTGTAGACTTGCAAATTTTAAAACAATGCCATTCTCAATATCTCCAAATAGTCAGTGTTTGAAGGTAGAACCAATGGGATTTTCTGACAGATTGGATCTAGGATTGAGAAAAAAAGAGAGGAGTTCAGGATGGTTAAAATTTGGGGCCTGACAACATAAAGAATTATTTATTTATTTATTTGTTTGTTTGTTTTGAGTTGGAGTCTCACTCTGTGGTCCAGGATGGAGTGTAGTAGCATGCTCATGGCCACTATAACCTCAGCCTGCTGGGCTCAAGTGATCCTCCCACCTCAGCCTTCAAGTAGCCAGAATTACAGGCATACACTACCGCATCCGGCTAATTTTTGATTTATTGTAGAGAGGAGTTCTCACCAAGTGGCCCAGGCTGGTCTCGAACCTCTGGGCTCAGGCAATCCTCTTGCCTCTGTTTCCCAAAGTGCTGGGATTACAGGCTTGAGCCACCGTGCCTAGTCTTAGAAAGAATTATTTTAACATTTACTGAAACGAAGAAGAGTGTAGAAAGAGCAGATTTGGGAGTGGGGTGGATAGGAATTTGGCTTTAGATGTTTTGCAATTTGCAATCCAGGTCTATGTATCAAGAACCAACAATGGATTAAACCAGAATTTTTTCTCCTCACTTAACAATTCTAAATACAAAGCTACACAAGCATGGTTCAGTGGCTACAATGCTGGGACCTAATTTCCTATTTTGTCACTCATTTGTGCTCAATAGAAAGCTTCCATTTTGTGACCTTTAATGGAAGGTGGAGTTGCCCCCCCTTCACTTTTACAGGGGAGAGAGGAGAGAGAGAATGAATACATAGCAAGACCTGAATGTGACACATGTCACTTCTCACAACCCATTGGCCAGAGCTCACACAACCATGAGAGGCAAGGGAGTAAGTAGAGTCTTTATCTAAGTAGTCATATTCTTTTTTTTTTTGCTTCCAGAGGAAAATACCCACCTTTTGACCATAGAGTTAGTGTTAGAATGAAAATAGGGAATTCTTCCCCTATTGCCAAAAACAGACAGGCCTAATGATCCTTTTTGTGCATATGGGCTTAGGAGCTACTAGCGTTCAGAAAAAGCTCTTTAATGAGATGTGATTGAAGAAACACATAGTAGGCTCACCATCTTGTAGCTGACTTCAAAGTTCTCCTTCCAAGGACATGGTTAGCTCTGGCCATGCAGAGATCATAAGAATTCAGAGCCAAAACCAATCACAGAGTTACTGAATTTTTCATTTAGAGATGAGGAAACTGAGGCTCAGAGAAGAGACTGCCAGTTAGTTGTTACAAGGTCCTGCCATGAACTTGAATCTTTTGACCCAAAGTCCACATCTCTCCCTGGTCCACCATCAAGTTTATTGCAACTCATATGATTTTCACCCCATTTCCCTTTCATTTGTGGGGACACTTTTCTCTTCTCATTTTTTTAACTTAGTTTCTCAAAAACACTTATTTCCTCAGTGTCCAGTCTGACTGGTAAAGGACGGGATTCTAGGTCATTCAAGGACCATCCTGGCTCCTCCTTGATTCCATGGCCAGCGTGGCCATCTCCTCAGTCACATTCCCATCTTCCCATTCCCTGAGGGTTTCATGACAGTCTGTGCCTCTGAGCCACTGCTGCTGTCTCTGTCTCAACAGACCACTTCTCCCTTTTTTTTTCCTGCCCAGAAATCATCTCTGAAGCTCAGCTCAATTGTGATCTCTTCAACAAGGATTCCCTGAGGAAGACTGAGCTGCTCCTTCCTTGGTGACCCTGAAACCCTGTTCGTAAAGCTCTACTATAGTCCTTGGTATTGGTAGAGAGTTTATTTATGAGGGAGGACCCCCAAACCCCCCAGAATTTATTTATTAAAAGATTGTGTATTCATTTCTTAAGTGTTTAAACCGCAGGCAATTTCAGAGTACTCTCCGCTTGATGTAATACACCGAGATGCTTTTTCCACTGCTCAAAACAGTTTTTGATCTCATCAATTTTGATGCCTTTTAGTGCTTCTGCCATTTTTTGTTTCACTTCTTTCACATCAGCAAAATGTTTTCCTTTGATGATTTTTTTTCATCTGAGGAAACAAAAAAAGAAGTCGCTTGCAGAGAGATCGTGTGAATAGGGAGGATGGGGAACAGGGGTCATGCAGTTTTGGGTCAAAAACCGCTGAACACTCAACGCCGTATGGGCAGGTGCACTCATAAATCACCCATCATGAAATGGGCAAACGTGCTGAAAGAACCTCTAAAAAAAATTCGCTGCAGCCGAATGCAACCTCTTCCAGCAACGCTAGCTGGTCCACTGATCTCAATGGGTTCCTAGAACACGTACCTAGAAGGGGAAGCCTGTCCTACAAGGGCCTTACTCTTTAAAAAACAATTCTGTTTTTTTTGCCCCCCCTCCCCACCCCGTATGTTGCCTGGATTCTTCACATCAGACTGCAGGCTCCTTGAGAGGTGGGCTGAGTTCTGATTCTTCCAGAAACTTGAATTCCCACCTCAGGGTGCAAGGACGAGACAGTCCTAGGTCATTCATTCTGGAGTTAGCGATAAAAGAATTGGCGGTGTCCCCCAGGCTGAGCCTGGAAAAGCAGGAGACAGACTGGCTTTGGGTCAAGGTTGGAAAAATCAGTCTAAGCCCGAAAGGGCAGAAGTAACGAGCTAAGTGTGACTTTGGACTGGAAGATTCAGAGATAATTATCTCTAAACACCCAGAAGCAGATCAAGAGAGAAACTCAGATCTAGAGTTCTCTTAGCTCCTGACAAATTTTCTGACTCATGGCCTTTCAGTAAAATTCCCTTATTTTGCAAATAGCCTGTGCTTCTGTTTCCTATGGACAGTCATTTCTGGGATATTGTTATCAATTTGATTAAAGATAAATTTTTTTTTGCTGCCTCTATTTTTCAAATATTCTGCAATTAGCAGAATAATTTAAATAAGATTTCTTTATTTGTATACACTTTTGAGGTACAAGTGTAATTTTGTTACATGCATATTTAGTTTTAATCGGAAAAAAATATATCTTTTGGTCTATATTTGCTGGGAGGCAAAGAGGGATTGGCAGTCTTCTGTGGGCTAGTGTCCAGCTTGGACCTGGACCCAGGAGGAGACAGCAGTAGGAAGAGTGGCAGAGGCACAGGGGGCCCACAGAGGAGTGTGGCATGGGAAGCAGAGGGACAGACGGCCTCCTGGGCCTGAGTCAGACCAGGCCCCTCAGGAGTCTTCAGAGCCCACAGGTGAGGGGAGAGCTATGTTGTCTCCCGGGGCCTTGGCAGCCTGGATGAGGGGATGATGAGATGTTGGCAGGCTTGCCAGGCAAGGGCAGGGGGGACACTCCGGTGCTGATGGACAGGCAGAATTTCTCAGCTGTGCTGGTCCTAGGCCCCACCTTTTTCCGTGTGTGTGTACCCCCAGCATGGAGGATCCAGAAGGTGTGCCTCCCAGAAGCATACCTTGGTCTCTTAGCTGAGAGCTCACTGATGGGCAATGAGCTGGTGGTGTCTTGTCTCTTTTTGCCCATGGAAGTTGTGTTGGCTGTGCTCCTTTCTTGGTTGTACTGAGATGAGGTAGGGTGAGACACACACACACACACACACACACACACAGAGAGAGGAGATTTCGATGCCATGTCTGTCCACACCAGGCACCCTGTATGGAGAGAGAGAAAGAGAGGGGGAGGGGAAGGAGGAAGGAGGGGGAGGGAGAGAGAGAAACAGAGGAAAGAGAGGAGACTTCAATGCCATGACTGTCCATACCAGGCACACTGTATGTAGCAAAATATCCACAATTGCACTCCCAGGCTGGGGGCTAAGGACCTGAACTTCCAAAGGCCTCTTCTCCCTCCAGGACTCAGTGACACTGCAGATTGTTCCCTCCGCTGTCATGGAAATTCTGTCTTGGGCATCTTCACGGACTCTGACTTGTCCTGAGATGCTTGGTGTTCTGTAGGCTTGGCCTCATTTGTCCTCCCCTTTCTCCCTTTCCCTCTCACTGTGGCCTCAGCAAACACCTGCCATCTCCGGTTCTCTCCACCTGCAGTCCCGTTTTCTGCCCAGACGGATTTTCTAACCATCTGGAAACACCCACCTGCATGTTCTGCAGGCATTTTGAACTCTGCATGTTCAAAACTGACTTTTCCATCTTTGCCCAAAGCCAGGCTGCCTCCCTATGCTCCCAAACTCAAACTCCCAGGGTCCCAATCTGGCAGCTGTCCCCATTCTACCATTCATCTCCAACTCCCTCCTGGCTGGTCTCTTTGCCTCCCCTAGATCCTCCTCTATAGATTCTTCCAGAATGATCTTTCCTAAGCACGAGTGACACAGGGCCTGCCCCTGCCTAATACCCTGGCCTCTTCCCCTTTCCTGCCATCAGCCCGCCCATCCCTTGGGGAAAATATCCACAATTGTGTTCCCAGGCTGGGGGGTCTCCCTCCACACAGGACTCCCTCAGACAGCTGCATCCCTCATGCCACTATTCCCCATCCTCTGCCAGGGGAAACCCTTTTCGTTTTTCGGGGCTCTGCCCAGACACCTCCTCTTGAGAAGGTAGAGCTCCCCCAGGAAGAGTTTTCTCTCCTTCCTCCTGGCTCCCACATCTCCCCCTGCTTTCTTTTACCCGAGCAGTAGTGACGCCACACCAATGTTGTTGACAAGCCTGACTTCCACTGGACTTCGGGACACCTCAGGGCAGGGGCCTTTGTCACATTTACTTTCGGGCTTCTGACTCCTGCCAACTACCTGGAGGTAGTTATTGCTCCTATAGCATGGAAAGAAAGACAAAAAGAAGGAATCAGTGGGGTTTTACTACTGAGCCCCGTTTTGCTGAATATTTAGCGTCTGCTTCCTCAGCAAACATCCCACCTTCTCGTAACTACAGCTCCTGATTTTGGGGGAACGTCCACTCCTCCTGTCTGGGAGCAAACTCTCCAGGGAAGCTCAGACTCAGGCATAAGCAAAGCCAAGTGGCACATCCCTGCAGACTTCTGTGAATCACTTCCTCCCCTGTGATTGATTATTTGATTGATTGATTTTTGTCGGAGTCTCACTCTGTTGCCCAGGCTGGAGTGTAGTGGCACAATCACAGCCACCACACAACCTCGACCTGCTAGGCCTGGGTGATCCTTTCTCTTCAGCCTTCCAAGTAGCTGGACCCACAGGCACATGCCACCACATCTGGCTCTTTTTTTGATTTATTGTAGAGATGAAGTCTCATCAAGTTGCCGGATTGATCTCGAACCCCTGGGCTCAGGCAATCCTCTCGCCTCCACCTCCCAAAGTGCCGGGATTACAGGCATGGGCCATCATGTCTGGCCCCTGTGATTTTTTCCGCTCCATCTTTTGAGAAAGTTCTCTTTCCTGCTGGACTTGAACCAAGGAGGATGAAAGTCTGGGGCTGTTGTCACCTCCTTGCCACCATGAGGAGTCTGCGAGTGACAGTAATTCCTGGAAAGGTCCAGAGTTGAACACACGGGTGCAGAGAGAGTGAGGTCTGACATGTCTTGCTTCATCCCTGGACTTTTCAGAAAGCAGAAATGTAGTGGGTTGAGTAGTGGCCCCCCAAAACATTCATGTCTACCTGTATCCTCAGAATGCAATCTTATTTGAAAACAGGTAAGGATGGAGATGAGATCATACTTGAATAAGGTGAGCTGCAAATCCTATGAGAGCTGGCAGGCCAGAACCCTTATTTTGTCCCAATAAGAGTCAGAGAAGGGGCCGAGTACAGTGGCTCATGCCTGTAATCCCAGCACTCTGGAAAGCAGAGACGAGAAGGTTGCCCGAGTCCAGGGGTTAGAGACCAGCCTGGGCAACTTGGTGAGACCTTGTCTCTACAATAAATTTTTTAAAAAAAATTAGCTGAGTGGAGTGGCACCTGTGGTTTCAGCTACTTGGAAGGCTGAGGCAGAAGGATCACCTGAGCCTCGTGGGTTGAGGTTGCAGTGACTGTGAGTGTGTCACTGCACTTCAGCCTGAGTGACAGAGTGAGACTCCAGCTCAAAAAAGAAAGAAAAAAAAAAAAGAGAGAGAGAGAGACAGATGGGCACACAAACACAAAGAAGAAGACCATTCATAGATGGAGGCAGAGCTTGGAGTCATGCCCTCACAAACCAAGGAACGCCTGGGTCCACCAGAGGCATCTCCCGGGAGGGAGCTTGGCCTTGTTGATGCCTTGATTTTGTACTTCTGGCCTTTGGAACTGTGAGAGGGTAAATTTCTATAGCAGCCCTAGAAAACGAATACTGGAGCCAATAAATATCCCTCATCTTGTTTTTGGCGGGGAGATTTTTTTTTCTTTAAGTCATTTTTAGTTGTTTCTTTCGTCCCTTGTAGAAATCCCAATTGGTAAACAGATGGATTTCAAAGCAATTGTGTCTTATAAATAAAAGCCAGCAATCTGAGTGATGAAAACTTAAAAGCAAGACCAATCATGAGCAATCCTCAAGACCCCAGGTCACAAGGGACATGAAGCATAAATCTGATAAATGAACATCCTGAGGATGGAGTAGGTTTGAGGAGGGAAAGCGTCCTGTCTCCAGTTCTAATAGAAACCACTCTTTTGTTTTGTGTTGTTTTGTTCTGAGTTGGAGTCTCACGCTGTCACCCAGGTTGCAGTGCAGTGGCACGATCATTGCTTACCGCAGCCTTGGCCTCTTGGGCTCAGAAGACCCTCCAGCCTTAGCCATTTGAGAAGGTGGGACTATAGGTGCATGCCACCATGTCTGGCTAGTTTTTTAATTTTTTTGTAGAGATGAGGTCTCGCCATGTTATTGTATATGTTGGTCTCAAACTCCTAGGCTCCAGCAACCCTCCTGCCTCGGCCTCCCAAAATGCTAGGTTTACAGACAAGAGCCACCATGCCCAGGCACAAACCACTTTTTGATGAACCTAGGAAGAGATGACATCTCAACCCTCCATGGACATACCTATGAGGAGTGAGACGTAGAGTGAGGCTCTGGGTTGTATCATCCTTACGAATATTTGAATTTCCACAGGAAAAAAGTATGCGTGGATTTGACTCCCCTCTATGCCATCCCAAGGACACATGGTACTTCCTACTGAGTTGTTGGAACTAGAAGCTTAATGGTCTCTTAGACAGTTGCCATCCAACAGGTTAGCATGAGCCACATAGATGATTTCAAATTTTTTGGCAGCCACATTAAAAAGAAACAGGGCAAATTAATCTCAGTAATATATTTCATTTAACCTAATACATCAAAACATGTAATAATCTCAACATGCAATCGATATGAAAGTTATTAATGAGATTTTTTGTTGTTGTTTTAGGGACAAGGGTCTCTACCAGCCCACGTGCCCTGCTCCGTGTGACTTCAACACTAACTAGCGTGTGGTTAAGAGGGGAAGACCTTACAGCTTTTACTCAAGACTCTCACAACCGCCAGTCTCTGAATCCGGCTTCCAGGAGGTCTCTTCTCATTTTAGATCTGCCTGTCATCCATATTTCTGAATCCAGCCTCACCACTCCACCCTTTAAAAATAACATTTCCAATCATTCTCTCACGCAGCGTGAGATTTCTGAGCTATGATTCACTTCAAATTTCAGCAGGGCTTAAATGCTTTAATTTCTTTTTAAACAGTGTTGGGAGAAAAGTCAAACAGCCCAATGAGAACATGTGCAAAGGACATTAACAAGCAATTTACATACAAGGGGATACATATGAGCATCATTAAAAAACGCTCAGATTCACTAGCAGTTGGGAAAGGATAAATCAAGGCAACACTTTAACACTTTTTCTCATCACGTGGGAGTTTGACGGTTATTGGGTGTTGGTGAGGGAGTAGGAAACGGGTCGTTTCCAACAACTCCTCCAGAGAACAATTTGACAGCATCTAGAAAGCTTAAAATGTGCACATCCTATGACCAGCAGTTCTCCTTGGCATCTTCCTTAGAGAAACTACCTTACACAACCACCAAGAACCAAATAGGAGGATGTGTAGGGTGGCATTGTTTGTAATAGGAGAAATTTGCAATGACCTAAACATCCTTCATTAGAGGCATGTCTAAACACACCATGATAGATTCACACTGATGACTACAACATACCAGTTAAAAAGCATGAGACAGGCCAGGCGTGATGGCTCAAGCCTGTAATCCCAGAACTTTGGGAGGCCGAGGCAAGAGGATTGCCTGAGCTCAGGGGTTCGAGACCAGTCTGGGCAACTTGATGAGACTGTGTCTCCTCTACAATAAATAAAAAAATAAGCCGGGCATGGTAGTGCTCGCCTGTAGTACCAGCTGCTTGGAAGGCTGAGGTGGAAAGATCACTGGAGCCCAGCAGGTTGAGGCTGCGGTGGTTGTGAGCGTGCCACTGTACTCCAGCCTGGGCGACAGAGTGAGACTCTGACTCAAAAAAAAAAAAAAAAAAATGAAAAGAATGAGACAGAGTTACGTGTACTTATACAGGCGGAGTTCCAAAGTCATAACTTCTGAAGGTAAAAAAAAAAAACTTACAGAATTATACAAGGAATATGGTACTATTTATTTAAATGTGTCACACTAAACAATGTTAATGTATTTTTACGGATACTCACACACGTTTGCAATGATACAGAGAAGTTTTTGGAAGGAGACACACTGCGATGATGACAGTGAATAACAATGGGAGACACAGAGAAAAGAGGGTTTCAGTGTAGTGGCCAGAGGAGACATCAACTTTACCTGTAATTTAATGTCATTTTGGGGAAGCAACATTCATGTATTACTTGTCGACTTTAAAATTAATGACAAACATGGGCTTGGGAGGACCTCCTTACCTTTCCTGGCAATGAAGATCAGAGGCAAATCTTTCTTCTTTCTGGGCCAACTGATCCCATTCTGTTTCACTCTAAGTTTCTGAGCCCAGGGAGGGGTCCTGATGCAGCCCCAACACCTGGTACGACACTGGGAAAATCACTTTCCCTCTGTAGGTTCCACTTTTATCTATAAAATAAGATAGTCATGTCAGATAATCCCTCGTATTTTGCAACTGCGATATATTGAGTCCAAATAACTAAATACACACTGCTGTATCTGGAGGAAAGTTAAACGGATCAAGACTCAAAATCAGATGTGAATCACTGATGCCAGTGACTCTTTTGCCAGAGTGAGCTTGACCAGACTTTCTATAACTGTTGCTTCACCATTAAAGAGTACCCTGGACACTTAAAATAAGATGCGAGAGGCTCAGTGTTCCATGGAAATACTATCAGGTGTCAAATGTCGCATTGTTCTTCTTGACTGAAAGCAAGAGGTCTGACTTTTTCAAGGGCACTGAGATGCACTGAGATGAATCTACTCTAAATCCAAGGAACGGCTGAAGGAGAATTGAAAGGCAAGCCCATTTATGTCAACTGCAGGTAAATATTTTTGGAACTGGTTTGAGTCAGCCCAATTTGGTGGAACAATTTGTTCATTCAATGACTATTGAGTACCTACAAATCAGAAGTCTCCACTAGTAGAGACTTTCCAAAGAGCAATAAAATTGCTAATATTTGTTGAGCAGTGGCATGATTCTAGGGGCTGACCTAAGTGCATCAATGGCTTATTTTACTGGGTCCTCGTAATATGGTGTAATTTTTAACCCAATTTGCAGCTTAAGAGATTAAGGCCCAGAAGGGTATATTGGCTTCCCTAAGAGGACATATCTGGTTGAGATTGGATATGGGATTGTCTCCACATAATTTGACACCAAAGTCTACACTCTCAGGTGAACAAACGAATACAGCATGGCAAATTGTGATGAGTGACATCTTCTCTTGGATATCTGAGAGATGTCTCAAACTCAACCATCTAAGATAAGAATTACACATTCTCCCCCTTCCCTTCCCTTTCAGTCCCCAAATGTTTCTCACACAAGCTACTCCATCTCAATGGATAGCAGCTCCATCCTTCCAATTATTCAATCTCCAAATCTTGGAGTCATCCTTAACGTTTTTCTTACATCCCAGTTTAATCCATCAAATCTTGCTGCTTCTTTCCTGAACATTTTTTCACAATATGACCGCTTCTAGTGTTCCCAGTCCTGTCCAAGCCACCATTGTTTCTGGTAGGATGGCTTTATTGGCTTTCTAATACGTTTCCTTGATTCTACTCTAACCCACACAAGACTATACCCAACACAGCTGCCAGAGTGATTTTTTTTCACAGTATAAATTAGGTCATGCCACTCTCTTCTGCCAAACTATGCAGAAGACTCCCGGTTCTGCCTCTTACTTAGAGTAAAAGCCAAAGCCCTTATCATGCTCATTGTCCCACTTACTAGAATATAAACTCTATGAAACCAGAGACTATTGTTTTATTTACAGATAGTCTCATAATACCTGGTACCTAGATAGTAGTCAATAAATATGGCTGAGTAAAGAAAAAGTAGAATCATTTCCACTACTCTACTAGTGGATATGAATACGAAGATTGGATATGAAGGGGTATCTTGTTGGGAAGAAGTTTGGTGGAGTAGCGAAGAGCACAGGTTTTGGTTGTTTGAGTTCAATTTTGGTTCCCCTACTTCCTATGTGCATGATCTTGGCCAAGATTCCTCACTTTGAGGCTCTATTTCTTCATCCGTAACATGTACTAATAGATGATAATGCTTAGCACTTCCCTCATAGGTTTATATCTAGGATAAATTGAGAAACTGCATATGAGTTGCTTAGCAAGGACTCAGCAATGTCAGTGCCTATTCTTGGAACTCAATAATTTTTGAGAACTTCTGGCACCAGCTACTCAGAGTTGAGCCAAACTTCACAGATTATGGGCTCAGTTCTCCACAAAACTGTCCTCACTTCAGATAGCAATCACAAGTTCAAGAATCCCCAGACCATCAGCGTTTGTGACCTCCTGGCTACAAATCTGGGAGTTCTTATTACTCCTTCATGCTTGACAATTTACTACAATGATTCACACAACTCAGGAATGCACTATATTTATGATTACAGCTTTATTATAAAGCATTCAAATCAGAACCATTCAAAGGGGGAGAAATAGACGAGGAGGTCCAGGAGGGTCCCAAACATCAACTTCCGTGTCTTCTCCCTGTGGAGAAGACACACCCATGTATGATAATACCCAGAGAACTGCCAGTCAAGGAAACTCACCCAGATTTCAATGTTCAGAGCTCCCATGGGAGTTTCATAATGCAGGCACGATTAATAGGTTCATTGGCCATGAGACTCACTTTCTAGCCTCCTCTTCTAGGCTGGGCTAGAGACTGGACCGATATCGTGTGACTCATAGTCCCCCAACCCTCTAATCACATGGCTGGTCTTTCTGACACAGCCAATTCCCATTCTGAATAATCTCATTAGCATATACTCAGGTGAGGTTCAAGGGACCTGCCATGAATAACAAAGACACTTTTATCACTTGGGAAAATTGCAAATATTTAGAGGCTACCTTTCAAGAACTGGTGACAAAAGCCAGCCAATTCTTTGTTACACAATAAGTGGGAAGTGGCAATATGGGAGTTCGTGCCATTTTCATCTCAAATCTCACCTCTGCTTTTGTGAAGCTGACTGGGCCATTTTCAGCACTGCTATTTGCATGTCCCCACTGTGGAAAGCACAGATTTGAACATTCAGTTCCCAGGTCCCATACATAAGCTCATTTACCTTCTGCAGTCTTGTCTTTCTAAGATGGCCCCTTAACTGACGGTGTTCTCTGGGCATTTAAAAAGGAGTCATCTTCCCACATGGTCTTGTTCATATGCACAGTTCTAGTGTCCATCTTTGAGCTAATCACTTCCTTGTCGCTTTCTCTAGCCTGGACTCTTCACCTGTGCTCCAGATTCCCATAAGCAGCTCCCCCAGGGCGCCTACTCCTGGCTCTCCACAAGCTCCTGTTGGTCAACAAGTCCTGAAAGAAACTCACTCCCCCATCTGTCACACCCATTTTTTTTTCATGGTTCCTCTCTTAGTAATTACCTTAGTCTATCTTGTGTTGCCATAACAGTAATTTATTAAAAGAGAGAGAGAAAGAAGTTTATTTAGCTCATAGTTCTGGAGGCTGGAAAGTCCAAGGGCATGGCATTAGCATCTGGCGAGGGCCTTCTTGCAACAGGGAAAAGGGTATCACATGGGGAGAGGGCAAGAGCCTGAATGTCATCTCAGGTCTCTTTTCTTCTTCTTTCTATAAAGTCACCAGTCCTGTCATGGAGGACCCACCCTGATGACTTTATCTAATCCTAGTTACTGCCCAAAGGTGCCACATCCACTCAGCCTATGAATTTGGAGATCAAGATTCCATCACACAAAATATGGAGGGATACAGTCAAGCCAGAGCAGTAAAGGAACCACATTCCACCTGACTATCTGAGCTTGAAACCCGAGCATCACACTCGCCCCCTTGACCCACCAAGACTTCAAGTCCTTTCGATGCTGTTGGCTAAATATGTCTCTAGTATGTGTCCTTTTCCTTCAGCACTCAGCCCAGGCATCACATACTCCGAATCCCAAAGCTCTTTGTTACTCAGCAGAGTTCATACTGAATTATGACTTCCTATCTTCTTGACTGCCTTCTGTCTTTGGTAAAGACTTCTCCAGCACTTGTTAACATACAACTTACTCCATACATGTGTGTTAAATGAACAAATGAATGTGTAAGTGAATGACTGAAAGGGGAAAGTATAGGACTGCTCAAGAAGTTTGGTGGCTCAGTTCTGGAGGCAGTAGCCTTTGGACCAGATTTACAAGGCAGTGGGGAGTTGGTGAAGGTTTCACATCGAGAAACGATGTAATTTAAGGGGTGCTTCCCAAAGATCAGAGAATGAGGGGATGTATGGTTAGACTACAGACACTTCCAGTAATCCTTAAAGACGCAGTGGAGGGACTGCTGGTTATTTGGAAATAGTTTCCTTCAGTTGGTTCAAGAGTCCCATGGTTCAATTCCAGGGCGGGAACACAACATGTGGGAAGAATGCTGCAAAGGCTTGTCAGGTATGGAGAGAAGGGATCAACCAGGATTATCACGGCAAATAAACCTCTCCCTGGAGCCTGGGGAGATGATGAGCTCAACGGTGGCATGAGCGCCTTTTGAAAACCCCTCCAAAATAGCTGGGATAATCGGGGTTTAGTTTTCTCGACAACAATGCAAAAAAATATGTCATAATTGCCCATTTTTAAAAGCTTCATCCTTCTTTCACCAGGATAAAATGATCCTGGTAATTTGGAGCTCGGAGAAGCAGGCCTATTATGTCTCGTTATCCCTGGCTCCCCGACTCCCCACATGAAAGACGGACGGCGCACCTCCCCACTTCTCGTTCTCAGGCCCTGCTCTCCCTGTTAAATCTTGCAGCAATTAGCAGGCATTTCACGGCCCATTTCTGTCAAATAATGTGACTTGGCAAAAAACCGGTGCCCTTGTAACCGTCTGAGGACTGCAAATCATTTTCTGCTTTCCAGATGGAGTAAGGTTTTGAAATTTGTGGTGGGTGAGTTGCTGGGAACCAAGTACAACTTCCCTGAATCCTGACCTCCTCTCAACCTTAGACTCAGGGTCAGGGAAAAGCATGGGCACATCCTGTCCCTGTGTGCCCTGACCCCTCTGCGGCATTTGGCACTCACATTTTGGCAGGCAGCTCCTTGGTGTCCTCAGGAAGTACCTGCTCTCCCGTCAGCCTGCCCTGTCCTCCCCACCTCTCATCTTGACTTTCCTGGAGTTACCCACCCTCCTAGCTTGAATTTACATCCTGACAACTCCCAAGGCTTTATGACCAGCCCCAGTGCTCGTTGGACTCACATACCCAGCGGCTTGCCTGATCGGCCTGCTTGAGTGTCTCATTGGCTTCTCCAACTAACATGTCCTGGTGCAGTCCCTCCCCCTCTTCTTTGGACTTGAAGCAAACTTCTCCCTATAGGCTCTTTTCTTCAGACAGCCTCTCTACTGCGTCTTCATAAAGTCAAGTCTGATAGCATTCCCTTACTCCAACTACTTCAATGACCCAACAGAGATTTTTCAGATCAAGGTTCAAATCCTTATAAAACTCAAGGCTCCCATGACCACTCACCTCCTTCTACTTACCGTGTCCATGGTGCAGGGGTTAAAACCCTGGTTCTGCAGCCAGTGAGAACTTATTTCAAAGTCTGGCTTCACCACAAACAAACCATGTGTCCTTGGGAAGGTGATTTTGCCCCAACAATCTTGAAGCTTCTTGCCTACTGGGAGATCATGGTTGTACCCTCTTTCCACAGGGGAGATTGTACCCACAGTGTTACCCGTGAGAGAGGGATTGTGAGGATTCAATAACCCAGTACTCATGGGGCCCTGCCTGGAAAACAGACAGTCTCAAGAAGTACTACTTTTAAGTATTATTTTCAACTTCCTGACCACCTTAGAGTACTGTTTGCCATGTTCCTTTCTCCATGTTCTGCTATTTCTGACTTAGAAGCTCTATTTCTGTGTGGTATTCATGGTCTCATTACAAGGAAGCACCTCACATCTATGTGGACATACAGCTCGCCTTCTCCTGCCCTGTACTATTGAAGCCTTGAGACCAGAAACTAGGTCTTTACCAAGGCCTGTTTCTCTTAGTGTACCTTACATATAACAAAACCCTTGGGACTTTGTAGATGTAAGAGAGATATTTGTTGCATAAGCGAATGGAAGGATAGCTGAAGGAAAGAAAGGGTGACAACTACATAATGGGTGGTTTTGAGAGATTAATGAAACAAGCACTGTGTGTGAGAGTCTCTATACCAACAGGGCTCAGTATATGTTATTTTACTTTCCTTTAACAAATCATGCTGACATGCTTGGGAAGAAAAATCTAGAAAGGCAGCTGGAGTTGAGAAATTTCGCCATCATATTTCTCGTTGTGCAACCTTGAGAGGGTTGTTTAATCTCCTTGAACTTGTGTTTGCTCCTCTGTCAACACGGGGATGACAATAACTTGATATTGTGATGATTCAATCATGTATATGAAGATCCTGGCAAATCTCTGGCACCTGGTGGCTCTCAGATAATGTTTGTCTTCTTTCCTAAGGTTCATAGAGGGGCCTCGTGCTACTGGAGAATCTTGGAAAGTCTTTAGGGCCTGGGACCATTGTACAAAAGCATAGAGCAAACATGGTGCATTTGGGGAATGACAGCTTGGTGAAAAGTCCTGAATGCATCCAAAGAGGACCCTGGGGATTTGGCTGAGGACTCACCAACCACAAAGGCGGGGAGACAGTGTCTTCACTTTATGAGGCTTGCAGGAGACAGCCACACAATAGGAGGGAAGGACTTTGTTCTGAACTCCCCACCAGTTTGAGACATCCCAGAGAGGCAGACTGCGGCTGCCTATTGGCCACGAGAGGGCACCACCAACATTAAAGTGTTGAGACAAGTTGAAGGGGTGAAGACTCCTTTGAAGAAGGAAGACTTCTCCTGCAGGAAAAATTCAGCAGCCTGGGAGCCCGCCCGTAAAATCAGACGCAGCAGACACACAACACCCACATCTGCTTGTGGAAATGAATGGAAGTGAATCAGAACAGAATTCACATGCATCTTTCCGACAGCTTCCTTGTGCTGTGTACAAAACACCCCAACAGATGTGTTCCTGCCCATTCTAAATGTGCAGCGTTACATAACAGTTTTATTGTATTTTTATTGCTCACATATGACAAGCTGATGTGCTTAAAACGCATACACCCTCACCAAGGCTCCATGTGTAAGAAGTCCAAATTATAAATTTGAGGCTGCAGCTTGAGCTAAGTGGCACATCTGCTTGTCTCTCCGGTGGGCCTAGTATATTGGGGAAGGGAAGGGGGTCCATGTATGCGTTTATACAGCTAAATTATTCCATTGCTAAAAAAAAAAGAAAGAGGTAGCCGGGCTCAGTGGCTCGGCCTGTAATCCCGCGCCTTGGGAGGCTGAGGTGAGTGCATTGCCCGAGCCCACGGGTTCGAGACCCGCCTGGGCAACTTGGTGAGACCTCATCTCTACAATAAATCAAAAATGAGCCGGGCGTGGTAGTGCGCGCCCGTAGTTCCAGCTCCTTGGAAGGCTGAGGCGGAAGGATCGCCGGAGCCCAGCAGGTCGAGGCTGCAGTGGCCGGGAGTGGCCACTGCACTCCAGTCTGGGTTACAGTGAGACTCCAACTCAAAAAAAAAAAAAGAAAGAGGTATGACAAGAGGAAGAGAAGAATAAAGTAAGGAAGAAGAGGAGGAAGAAGGAAGGGAGGAGGAAGAAAAGCTAGAAAAAACCCTGGTGACTTTTTGCTGAGTGGAAGTTTCCAATTCATGGTTTCCCTGGAAAGAAGACAGGCAGGATTTTCTTGGGTTGCTCAACATCATTCTCCACGGGAGGCAGGTATTTGGAAAAACTGAACTTTCATTTTCTGAATCTTACTCTAAAACGCTGCTTCCCAAACATAAGCC